>UCOJ01000652.1:0-76903 GCA_900474305.1 Cecidostiba fungosa
ATAAACTCTAGTGGTATAGGGACACGACTATATTTTATGGTAATGATTACTGAAAAAAATTAGTTAAAATTTCACGATTTCTTTTCTACATCGGAATACTATACCAAAATAGCAAATATCACTATAATTTTATAGTAAAACCTACTATAATTATACTGCCAACAAACTCACGAAAAAGGCCAAACTCTTACTAAAAAACCATAGTAAACGTTACAAAATTATAGTAATATTTACTATAAATTTAGTAATCATTACCAATTTTAATTTACTATGGTGCATAGTAACGGTTACTCACTCGGTTTTCCGAGTGTAGCTCTCGAGTGTCGTTGTGACTTTTCAATTATATACACGATAAACGCGATGCGAGTAGTAAAAGTCGGCGTTTGGTCAGACGGGAAATGGTTTTTACAGCAAGAATGCGCTCGAATTTCCAAAAGTTATTCAGAGACACGAGGCGGCATTTGAAAAATCAGTCAAAGCGAAAATATTCCCTCGCGAAATTCCCGAGAATGGAAGAATCCGCGAAATTCTCGCGATTCAGCACACGGCTGCCTGCAGAGAAGAAAAAAAAACTCTCTTCGAAATCCCTCGACAGTGAGTTCCTTATACCCGATGCATAGCCAGAACTACACGACTACTGGCAGCGATTTGTGTAACAGAGAGAGAGAGAGAGAGAGAGAGAGAGAGAGAGAGAGACGACACATTTACGAAGCAGCAGAATTCGCGATGACGCTGCATGCAGATGTCGGGTCTGCCGAAGACCGGAAATGATATGCGCGTAGCAGCAGTTGTACGCCTACATGCCTACACTACCGGAAGAAACGAAGCTTGCGAGGATACATATATATATCTATATAGAACCCTTAGAGGGAGAGATGTAGGAATTGGTTGAACTCACAAGTGGTCCTGCCGCTTGAACGCCTTGCCACACATCGTGCAGACGTACTTCCTCTCGTCGCTGTGCGTCAGCTTGTGCTTCGTGAGCGCCGATGCGTTGTTGAACACTTTGCCGCATACCTGCGAACAGAGAGAAAATTTATATATGTATATGTGTCTGTGTGGAATAATGCATGATCCGAGAGGTATAGTGTCTGTGCACTCGCACGTCTATTGTCTCGAGAGGCGCGCGCAACTGACAACTTCCTTAGCTCGAGCTTCGGATCGCTGAGTATTACGAATTCGAGTTAATTAACTCTGCAGCAGTACTATTCGTTATCCCGAGAAAATAATTATCAAATTAACGCAAGCACGCCTGGCATCCTGCTGCTGCTCCTGTAGAGTCAAACGTGCTGCACAGCAAAAATCATTCGATCGAACGAGCGCACATTGTTCGGCGTATTATTAAATTCCTACTTTGACAATAGGTAATTACGCTCTGCAGAGGAGCTTGCGAGAGAGAGAGAGCTTTATTAATTAAAAAATATCTCAGCACGCAAGTGTATGATAATAATAATAAGCTTTGAGAAAAATTAGATCTCGTCATTAAACGTCACGTCGTCGTTAAATCGAGCTTGAAGGAAGAGTCTGTGTGTGTGCAAGCCCGTAAACTCCCTGTAAAATCGCCGGTCAGCAATTTTCAATTAGCATGCATGACTCTCGTAAAAGCAGCGACGACGACGAGGCGAGAGCTTTTACGAGCTTTCACGTCGATAAAGGATCAGCAGCCTCCTGGTTTCGTCTATATCCTGCAGCCAGATCGATTCGTCGTAATACGACGACTATGACTCGCAGCCGCGTCAGATTTTCTCGTATATATAATCGCGTTACGGTCGATCGAATCTACAGCCATGATGACGTTTCCAGAATCATCAAGTTCAATCGACGTGTAATAAGAGTTACGAGAATCAAAAGAAGAAATCACACACTGCGCACATATAGCGGAAATCTGATTTCACGCTGCTGATGCTTATTAGCCCGATGCGTTTCGAAATAATTGGCGCGAATCGATTGATCGCAGTAGGGAGTCGAGCTTCGAGAGTTTTATCCGTCCAGCTGCGAGTAATAGAGCGCGAAAACCGCTGATTCGACGTTCCATGAAACGCGCCACGCTTTATCGCTCCATTTGGCTTTCATTTCGTCTCTCCCCGCGTGTGTGTGGGACTATACTATAGATATAGATACAGTTCGACGATCGATTTGTTTTGTTTTCGATCGAACAATGAAGAGCTTTTTCGTTATAAACCCGCGCGCTTGGTATTTTAATGAACGATTTTACCAAGCAACTCCGGCGAGAGCTTTTTCAATGAAATTCATATATATATATACCTGACAACAAAGCGAGAGAACGTTCGGAAATTCCAATGTATTATGAAGATTTTACGCAAAGGGAGGGAAAATTCAAAAAACGCCGAGCCAGTGCAAAAGAGTTAAATATTATGAACGCGATAAGCTGCGCAGTCGAGTATGAAAAGATCGGCATGGTTGACGAGCTTTTCCGCGCGAGTAAATTGCCGATGGCTCTCTCTCTCCTTGAGTTGCGCGCAAATGTACATGAAATTAATTTTCAGTAAAGCGCGCGTGCACTGCTACACTTTTCTCTCTCGGCCAAAAGTTCTCTCTCGGAGCGAAAGCGCTTTCATTATCGGAAAAGTTCGCGATTTTTACTCTCGCACACACGCACGCGTGTATAGAAAAGTCTTTTGCTTCTGAATCGGAGATGAAAGAAGCAGAGGGAAATCTGATATTAACTGGAGAAATAAGTGTGTATTAAGAAAGCTCTCGGCAAATATTATGATTTTCATTTCATTGAGAGGAAATTGCTTTCGTATAAGAAATTATATCAATATAACACTGCAGGTATTCTCGTGTATAAGAGATGATCAAAGATACAGATATACGGCATCAGTAGCTTTGACAAAAGATCGTTAGGATGAGCAGAGGAAATCGGAAGCTGACGAAGACAGTGTTATAGTATATATACGCATGACACACTGCTGCAGAGAGAAAGGCCCCTCTAAGCAGAAAATCTAATTTGCGCAGCTTAACTCTTCTAAGGAACTCGAGCAGAAGCTGCGACTCTGGTCTCTACCGTTTACGTATACATATATATACACAGACACACACACGAAGAGGAGATTCAATTTACAGCTGCCACTGCAGCCGAGGCGTCGCGTGTCGTTCGCGTCGTCGTCGTGCCAAAACCCAAATCCCCCGCTACTGCTTACATCCTCTCGTCGTCATAGCCTCCGTTCGAGAGCTAGGCAAACATCATTACTCTCTATCTCACTCTCTCTCTCTCTCTCGTCCTTTGCCTTTATATCGACTGCTGCATGGCTGTGTCAATTTCTAACTTTGCCGGGCGATTCGTTATGTGTTCTATATACATGTCTGTATGCGTTTGGTTTCTCTTCCTTGTGTTATAATGTTGTGTAGGAAATTCCTTTGTGGCACTGGAGACGCTAAAGTGAACGATCTACGTTATTGTACAGACCGTGACAATATTATCTTTGCAGGAATTTGAATATCGCGTCCTTTTTGAAGACCAAACACAGCTACACAAAGTAAACAAACGAATCAAAAGAAACGTCGCGTATGTCCTTCAACACAGTAAACGAAATTCAAGAACATCAAGCCCGTCGCTTTTCGCATAACACCAGCGCAGCACAACCTGTCCATTCTCGTCTTCCCTCTTCGTGTGCAAGCTCGAGTTCTGGCGATGCGCACCGTCACCTCCGGAATTTGTAATACGAGATCGATGCCGCGTTCCTACCGATAAAGGAAGAGTATCGAAACACAGGAGAGAATGTCGCCGTCGTGTTGTATCAAAGAACACGATGTGTGTCAAAGTGTAGGCGATGCTTCTTTCTCAGCTCATGTGTTTAATTTGAATTTCAAAGCGATGCATTTCCTTTGCATGAGAGAACGATATTGAAAAATAAAATTGCTCGAGAGAGTTTTGCTCCATTATAGCAGCAAACACATATAACGAGTCTCAGTGGAAATGTCAGCGTTTGCTCGGCCAGCTGTCGTCTAATAATAAATTGGACTGGAAATCACGGGAGCCCACGATTGCGCGCACGCGGTGACCGCACGACGACGACGACGTTGCATCTAACTTGCCGAGAAGTTTGCTTAATTAAGGATAGTGTCAGCCGCCACCGCGTCAAACTAACGCAATCGTTTCACCCGACGCTATGATTATTTTTACGCGGTTATAAGCTGAAAATTAATTTCTGACCAAAGCTTCTGTTCTCTTTTTTCTCTCTATATCTATATAGCCAGTTTTCGAGTGATGTATATATACAGGGATTAATTAACTCGAGGAGGCAAAGCTCGAAACTTGCTCCAGTGGAAGCTTATTGGAATTTAATTAAACAGAGCATCCTCTCGGCTATAACTTTAATAATCGGACACTTTGGCGATAGTTTCTAGCGGCGTACAATAGTTAACAGGTGGAATTCTGAATTCCCATCATAAATTCGATACAAGATGACTCGTATACTATACTTTGTACACACACGTATACACATAAATCCGTCTCTCCAGACTCATCTCGAAACGTCCATCTGCACATCTTTATCTTCGCCATCCCGCAGCTCTTCTTCCAGCATCGTATATATGGTATATAGAAGCCAGCGTCAGTCTAGCCGAGAGACTAACGTGCGACACCGTCCGACGTCGGTCAATTAATTAACTTAACGACCCGAAGCGGACGTCGCGTCGTGATCGCGCTTTGATCTCCGTCCTCGTTGTTCCGAGAGGAGATCGAGAGACACACACACACGCGCACACGTACCTTATAGATAGTGAGTGAGAGCCAGTGTATAGCTGAGCTCGAGACGATATCGGAAAACCGAGAGACTGCGGTAATCGACGTGGGCCTTTTTGCCTTCAATACGTCACGGGATATTACGGGCTACTACTACTACTCGTCGTTTATCTTTTGTCTAGAGGTACTAGTGGTATCCATCTCTCTCCGCTGTGTCGTCGCGTGCCTTTATCTTCCTCGTTGTTTCTCTTTTTTTCTTCTTTTCAAGCTCATTTACCGATTTCAGGGGATTAATCAAGTACCGGCTAATCGAGTTCGTCGACCTTTCTTCTTTTTATTCCTTCCCTCCTATACAGCTGATTCGACCAGTTAATTTCAATTAGCCCCGCTACGTCAGACGCTTCCCGTGTACTTTGACACTGGTAAGTCTGTGTGTAAACTGTGTATACTATAGATATATACACACACTGAGGAAGAGAGAGGAAAGAGCGGAAGCTGCGCCCGACACGCAAGAAAACGTAACGGCGGTAGTGACAGGAGGAAAAAGCCGTTTGTCAAAACAGTCTGGGCTGTGGGGGTAATTAAGGTCACAAAAGAAGCCGAGCGCGAGAGCTACGCGGATTTACGAGAGTTGCTGCTCCCATACTTGGGCATGACGAGGAAATGGACGAGCTTTTACTCTTTAGGAGTTTGAAAAATATACGTAGATACACAGTATATATAGCTCCTGAGGAAGAGACTAATTCCTCGCTAACTCGATACATCGACGAGTCTTGTCTTGAAGGGTTATATATATTATATGTATAGGCCCGTCATTTAATTACGCGACTACACTGCGCGGATACGACATCAGCTATCGAAGAGAGATCCCCGCCGACGACGCTTATACCTCCGCAAAGCGAGCATTAGCAGTTTCTAAACACGAAGAAGAGAGAGAGAGAGACACTGTGGGCGTACGCGCATGTAAGGGAGAGCGCGCGCGGATGAATATTCAGTAGTCTTTCCCTCCCTCCCCTCCTCCAGACTCACGGCCACCTGTAAAGGCGCCGTTAGAGAAACCTCAAACCTCACTGTGTGTATGTATATATATAGACGCTTCAGCGGTAGCTGAGCAATAGTGGCACATGCATGCGAGATTCGATGCTCGTTTGCACGGATTTTCTACTTCTCATATATAATACAAACGAAGTAAACCTATACTAATACTGCTCTCCGGCTTTCAATCGAATAAAAGCTCTCGGAAAATTCGTGAAAGCTCGAAAAGCCATTTAGCCGCCGCTGCACTCAGCCAAAAATACATATATATATAGCTCGATTTCCAGTATATAGTTCACCCTCCACGCTAAGATTTTCGAAATAAACGGAAACTAGGTCAAGCTCGTTAGTGACCGATGCGAGAAGAAACGCGCGTGGCTTTCCACATTTTTGAAGCTGCTCACCGGAGCGTGCTCCGGCTGGAAAATTAATTTCCCACCTACGCGTCCGCACCTTCTTTTGCTCTGTGATGTCGTTTCGTTTTTTTTTGCGTGAACGCTCGGCTGACTATACGTCGAGCTTTACTACTCGTCGCGCGTGAATTTTCAAGGTCTGCTGAATTCGAGCTTGCAAGCTCGCTCGAAAGCACGATGATTTTTCGTATGTGAAGAGTTCAAAGTCAAAAATATTGTGTGTGACATATTGGCTTACCTGACACTGCTGAGGACCCTGTCGGTTAGGCGAGGAAGCCTTTGGTCTCGGCTTTTTCACGCCCAACTTGCTGGGATCACCTACGCCCGGCCTCGACTCTTCGCCGCTACCTGGAACATCAAAAATAAACGTGTATTTAGTATTTAAAAAAATTTTGATCCTCGGTGTAATATTATCGCATTATTCAGATTAAATCTCGTTCTTCTCGTTACGAGATCAGCGAGTGTGTAACGTTTTGAATGAGATTAAGTGGGAGGATCGATCGTAATATTGAAGCTTAGCTCGCTGCGCTGTAATAACGTCGCTTACAGCGCTTGACACACTTTTTCAAAAACTAATATGCAGGGCTTGACGAAACATTTTTACCGGATTAAACCACATTTTCCCAAGGTAGAGCAAACAAACTTTGAAAAAAATTTAAAAAAACGTTTTGCTTGCAAATTAGAGTTAAAGAATTTTCCTCTGTGCTTGCATTCGTAAGAAACGTTCTTTTTTCCAAACAGTGGTATGTATACATCAATACACAAAGTTGCTACACAGTAACGATATGCAGCGTAACGAAATACGAGACGCATAGGGTTATATTCTGAAAAGATAAGAAGCTTTTGTAGTTTAACTGAAAGCTTATCGACAGCAACCTGTCGATCGCGTACTGTAGTTTCCAGTTACAGCAACTACATTCGATTCTCACAAATTGCTAATTACCGAACATTCCAACACAATGCTTATCGATCACTCATATATCCCACCGCTACCACCAATTACACCGAAACAAAGAAAATCCATTCGACGAGGCTCTCTAAACTAAATCAAAGCCTCTCTGTCTTTCGATAAATAGAGCTAAAAACTGAAAAATAAACCTCGAGAGCTCGCTCGAAGATAGTCAAAAGCCCGCGAGACTCTTCGACTTATGGAAGATTGATCGAGCCGAGGCTGTTTCTTATACGTCGGCGTCTTGTAGATACATATATATAGAAGCGGGGACTTGTTAATGGTCGAGCGGCTTGCCGACGACGTCGATCCATTGCGCGCTATACCGTCCGACGATAACGGATGCTTTTCGCGAAAGCTGACTTTGAGGAACGAGCTGTGCTGCACGCGGTTGACTCGCGCGAATTATTATGCCGGATGAGGACGAAAATCGCATTATATAGCCGAGAGAGAGAGAGAGGCGCGTGAAAAGCTTCTTTGTAATTGATTGTTTTTCGATCGGGGATATATGTTCCCCTAAAGTTTTGCAGAGTTTTAAAAAGTACTTATATATTCTGCTTCGAGTGTATAATATGAATCGAATGAATATTTTTCCTTCCAGTTGACCCAGTTTATTGCCTCGCACACAAGTCAGAGCTGCTCGAAATAATGTTTATATTCAACGAAGCCTATACACACAGTTACGATCATCGCGAAATTCCAATCGAAGACACGAGTACTACTACTACTACTCGGAACATTCATCGCGCACAGAACTAGAGGAGAGATACATACGATATATATCCCGCGGAACTAAGCAATGCCTCATCTGCGAGGCACCTGTGCGCCACAAGTTCGCTAATTAATTATTGTGAATGCGGTGGAGGCGGAGTAACTGCACAGACGAAGGTATACGTGTATACGAGCGAGAGTTCGAGTGTAGGAGGCGCGGAACTGGAATTCCTAGATGCTGGGCGTGTAGCTCGCGGCGGATGAAATTGCTCCTCTCTGCGTCTGATGGCGCGATAAGTGCTCTCGCTGCTAATGCATAGACGTGTATATAAACAATTTGAATTTTGCGCGGATTATATCGACTCTAAAAAAGAAACCGCTTATAATATATAGAGACAATGCAAGAGAGAGAGGAAATATGTTCTGATATGCAGCAGGAGTGTGAGTAAAGGAATTCTGTCGAGGTAGGTAGGAAATTTTCACGGAAGCATTAAAAACGAGTGGTATTTTTATTGTCTTCTCCGTAAAATGCAGGCTCGGAAAAACAGCAGCAGCAGCAGCAGCAGTAGCGCACATAAAAGATCCGTAAAACTTCCGCGCCGACACGCTACATCATGCGTAAACAGCGTATGTGTGTAGGGGAGAGACACAACGACGAGAGGATGGTATGTCGTGGACAGTTTTTACTTGCGAGCTTGCGACGAGCAAAAATGACGTTTCGTATATTTACTTGGTCGGTTATATTTTTGTTTAATTTTCCTTGCGTCGAATTCATTTTTACGCGCCGAGACCGAGAAGCGTTCTGTTTTTATAAATGCATACAGTCGAGGAAAATATGAGGAAGCCCTGGGAAAATATCACCTAATACTGAATAAAGCAAAAGATTAATTACACATAGCTGTACACGTAAAACGCCAAGGAAGAAAAGGAGAGACACACACTCCAAGGGATACAGCGAGAGGCTCCAGGCAATTAAGGTCTATCTATCTATCTCTGTATATAGCTCAGCGACGACGATCCAGCAATTCCGAGGTATCTCTCTAGAGAGATACGACGCCGCATACTTGGGCCACGCGCGCGCGCGACATGACGAGCTGCAGCCGATAATAACGAGACTACTCCTCCTCGGCGCGTCGTGCGCGATAATTGCGCATAATTGCGAATTCCAATTTCTCGATCTCAGCGCGTAGTCGTGTGTTCTCTCGAGCAGTGTCAACCGCAACGCGAGGATTAGGTTCGGAGATGCGTTTATAATTCAATTACGCCGTAAGTGGCGTCGTAGTAGCGTACACGAGGCGCTTAATAAAGCACATTCACGCAGGAGAGGCTAAAGTTGGGGAGAGAGAGAGAGAGAGAGAGAGCTAAGGCTGTGTCTTGGATATTTTACTGTATGGGTGTGATTCTGCCGTATAACTTGTACAAAACAGGCTTCGAAGTGTTCTGAGTATTATCGAAATCAATTATTTTCGACTTTTAGGAAGGTTGGACTAACTGTAATTATGAATGCAAAATGAGTACCAATAACGAAATTGCAACAAACTACTTGTATGAAAAGTTCTTCTCTATAGGCGATAAAATACATGGGGAATTTTTCTTTTACATACTTATGTGCACAGCGACGTTCTAAATTGAAATCTGTGTTGGAGACATGTTAAGGAACTGACATTTTCTCGTATGTCTATATTGCTTGGTTTTAAATAAAAGCCTGTATACTCGACTTCAACTGTTGCCAAAAGTATTTAGCAATGCCAGACACACGTAAAACCATTTGTCCAATTCTCTTTCGAATATGTAAACGTCTAAGAAACAGACGCGCAAAAGCTGCAAGTCACGATATCACAGTGAGTAACTGGAATCTTCCTCAAAGCTGTATGCGTTTCATTCAAAAATAAAAAATATACACATCCTCAGTTAATCTCCTCGCGAATTTCAACTCGCCTACAACAAGCTCTCAAGAGCAGGAGCGGAAGCAGGAGCATCAGCATCAGCAACGATAAGAGGCCCGAAAGGGGACGAGCGATCGGAGAATAGGTAATTTCGTCCGGTAATTACCGCAGTGTTGATAATGCCTCTCCCTCTCTCTCGCGTCCAGCAGCGGTGTGCTTGCGTCGTAGGCTTGATTGGTAGCGGGGAATTAGCGGCGGAGTCTAATTATGTGGCGTTATCGTTAAATCTGATCGCGCACTCACGTACATATACATATACGCGTATACAATGCCTCTTGGTTGCGCGTCGACTGCGAGTAGCGCGATCGACGGATTATAACCGTGTGCAGTGCGACAGAGAGAGAGAGACCTAGAAACCGAAATTGATTGTCAACCTCTATGGGTCAATACCAGAGCCGGGTTTTCGCAGGGTAAACACGTCCGACTAATTGGACGATTACTAGCTTTTAAATATCGATTAGGATCTCGGCTAGCTCTCTCTCTCTCTCTCTGTCTCTCTCTTGTTTCTGATTGAATTAGAGCTAGGAGGTAAGCTATACTAAACGTTCGCGGGTGCGTTTCACGATGGGACTTTCTTTTCTAATGGAAATCAGAGCGTTATATGATATATATCTCGTAAACAACGCATTTACCAGTCTCAAAAACGATTTATCCCTCTGTTTTCCTCTCGAGCTAGCGTTCAGTTGGCGCAGTCCCATTTTTTCTCCCCCACTCATCTGTCTACCCATAATATCCTCATTTTTCAATTTCGGAGAAGCCAACGTCCAGTAGTAGTTCTCGCCAAAACTTCTTCTCAGCGGTGTAAAAAGAGCGATTAGAGGTAAAAAAAGAGCTTTCGTCGTCGCTCATTAGCCGCCGGCAGCGTTACTTATACCGGCAAAGTTTCGCGCGGTCTTTTTAAAAACAAGCCAGTTTCGAACACGGAGTCGACGACTTGTACACCGATGTGGAGAATTTTTCCCCTAGGAAAAGCGAGACGGCGATTAATGCTGCAGACTCTACTACCCTGTAAACTTTTCGAGGCGCGCGTTTTTTTTCTCCTTGTATATATAGGAACGTGCACATTCGCCCATGTTGAAATAGGTCATCCAGAGGCCTCTGGTAAACAGCGGCTTTACTACTTTCTGACGCTTCGCGGCTTGTGCCAGCAGCGTCCTTCGCTCGTGACTATATATAATGCTCTGTCTCTCTTTCTAGTCTCTCTTTATGTTTAGATGGTAACGACGAGAGAGAGTATAGTGCGAGCAGCGCTGAGTAATAAATGTACTTTTAAGCCGATTACGCGTACGCGACTTTGCATACGTATATATATGTCTCTGTATATATAAGTATAGGAAAGTGCGCGCTTGGGTATTCGCGCTGATTAATCGCCTTGAGTGGCTCTCGCGCTCTTTTTTTGCTCGGCTTCTTGCTGCCGGCGAAGTAGTATAGATTTTCCTTTAATTTATACGCGCGACGCGCTGTACGAGTAAGTGCTCTAACGATTCCTGTGAAGTGAGCTATAGCTCTTTGGGCTTTGTCGTGCGGTTATGTGATGGGTTCTGGAAAAGCATAATAATTGGTGCTAGAAAAATTTGAACGCTGTGATGGTATTGGATATCAATTTTGAATTGAAAATATTTTTCCGTTGACGTAATATACCGCTTCGTTTTGGACTGTACAGTTTCCCTACCGCTCGAACTGTCAGGGTTTCTGGCTAACGACGATAGGTGGCGTATCGGCATTTTCTTGTTTCTCTTATCTTAATATGCGCCTAGAATGTATATATAGGGGTGTAACACTGATGCCTTGTTAGGCCAGCTGCTTGGGCTGCTCATGCTATAACTGCCTGAATTTTTTAGCAAGGCGAGTTGTTCCGAAGTGCCTTGTTTTTCTACTTCATTTGAATTGGCTCTCAGAAGAAGCTCGGCAGCTTCGTGTTCTTTTATTATTTTAAAGGGTACAATTAAAATTTTGGTAAAAATAAAAGAATTACGATAATCGTGCGTTTCTTACTTTATAGTTACCTCAATAATTATGGAAATTTTTCTTGTTAGACAATACCTTGTTGTTGCCTTAATGATTATTTGCCTCAACATTTTAGGAGTCAATACTACAAAAGCTGATACTTTTGATTCGCATCCAAGCACACACCGATAAGTCAAAGAAATAAACCACATTTTACACTCTTTACAGATCCAAACAAAACATTTTATTTTTTGATACTCTCACGCGTACTCTCCATCCTGTTCCTCGAAACAAAACAATCTCCAAAGCAGGGTCTCCAATCAACCCTCGCTCACAGACCATGTTGCCTAATAAAAAAGCAAAACAGCCATACCAAGAGCCTGCCGAAAGAAGCAGCATCAGAGATATAAACATTCCAGCGTACGCGTGCAAGGTGGCGAAAGAAAGAGTAGGTAGAGAGGGAGAGGGAGAGGCAGACGCAGGCATAAAGCTCGCGAAACGCCGGCATAAATTTTACGATCCCCTGCGGGGCTGGCCCGGAAAATTGCCGGCGCACGCGGTAAGCTAGTTTGAGGCAGGCAGGCGGACGTTCCTATTTTCATGTATATTTCGCGGCAGTTCGCGGAGACAAGTTCTGCGAACGGAAGCTATACCGACCCCTCTTTGTTTCGCGAGTCTCTCCAGCAAAGTCCCGCACTGGGATTCTTTTCTGAGATGCGGCTCTGCGGTTATATTCCTTTTTTTTTCTTTTACGATGGGACAGGATGTGGTCTGCTTTGAAAGTTAATGATCGCGAAAACGTGGGCTCTGGTATATGTTTAATTTAGATGGTATTAAATATTCAGGGCCGAATTGAATTATCCTAGAAAGTTTGTTTTTTTTTCTTCTAAGAGGAAGCTTTATATATTAGAAAAAATTAGGGTTTTAAGTTTCAAGTCTGTGTCAACTGTTTTTAGAAAATATTTGTAAGGTAGCGTGTCTGTGATGGGGGAACTGTATGTGTCTTGTAATATAAGTTCCTAATCTAAAAAAGTAAAAATTTAGAAAAAAACAACAATGTACACACCTTTTTATATATTTTAGCATTTTTTTAGGTTCTGTAAATACTTGACCGAGAACAAAATTTGAAATTAATCAGGCTAAATAAATACGAAGAGATGCGAGCGATAATAATTCACAAATGCGTAATGCGATTCGTTTATTATCATCGCGCCGATTTGATATTCAGAAGATACAAAGGTAAAATCATCAGTAGAATTAATACACGAGCATTTATTTATAACATATTCAATAAAGCTGGATGAAAATAAAACAAATTAAAATATACCCCAATACGACCCAACGAATTAAGAATCGCATTATTAATTTATTTAATCGCAATAATAATTATTTCAAATATATTATAAATATAACGTAATAGCCGTTTTAATCATAAATTCAGCTCGCGCCGTAAATGCGATTCTATTGTGCGCGCACGGTCAGCAGCAGCAGCAGCAAATCCGATGTAGTTACATAATCCAACTATTGAATTGAAAGGTAATCTGATTCTGCCTTCATTATTGCTACCGAATTATACCCACGCAATAAAATTATTTAAAATTAACAACCGACACGGCTGCACGTGCTGCAATCAAAATTATTCAAAATCACCCTAATCTCTGATTATTATTCATGCGCAATGCGTTTGTTCACAACAACTAATATACAGATACATCGAACCAAACACCAGTGCACTTGTCCGAGTAATCATTATATTTCCAGTATATATAACCTTCGCAGGAATTTAATATTCCGAAGACAGAGCTGCGTATATCCGAATCAGCGAGCAGCGCATCCCCCGCCGGGTTAATCAACGAGCTGCGAAGGAGGAGGACGATGCGCAAGAACGCGAATCGCGGCAAAACCGATATTCGAGAGGAGAGAGACGACCCCGCGTAATAAGCGAGTCGCTGGACCGAGCACTAATGGTCGGTTGACTGGGCAAAACGTGCAAGGGAGCGCGACGATTTTTTTTTTGTTCTCGAGTTGGACGATCGTTGCTGGGATGAGCGATTTTGTATTGAGCGAGTTCTTTTAGGTTAAATTTAAAAGACATTTTAGTAAAGTTTAAAGGACTACTAAATGTAGTTATCGAGATGATTTAGTTAAGTTGTTGGGACCCCGGGGGTACCTAGAAAGAACAAAAACGGTACATTCAACCTTAAAAAAATGAGTTAAATGAGATTTCTTGCTGAACTTATTTTATTGATAACTATCGCGAATACAGAATTAGCCAAAATTGTGAAAAGCCTTTATTCAGACACCGATAAAGACGTGCAAGTCGTAATAAAGTGTTTAATAGGAAGTTTGATTCAAACATAACATTCGCTTACTTTTCTATAAAAAAGTCTGAACAGACTTATAAGGCAACACTAACGCGACGCAAATTCAAAGTGTGTGTATTCTTGTAGTTTTTGTAAAAAAAAACCTAATTTTGATTTGCGCGTACGTGTAGACCGCGATACACTGTAAAACAAAGCAGTTTTGAACTAGCCCTTCTCCTACTGCCTGAACTCTCCGAGTCTTTGGACAGCGAAGATAGGTGGCGCATAGGTACTATTCTATTTCCCTCAGTCATAATTTGCGAGCCCAGTCACCTATGCCAAAACTGCATTTTGTAGGGTTTGCTTATGGGCCACTCGTGCTGTAACTGTTGACATAGTTTTCATTTCTAGAAGCAGTTTTCTTCCATTTTGAGACATATAGAAAAATAGTAAAAAAAATACTAGAAATAAGAATATTCAGTTGCCAAAAATAAGTAAGCGAACAGGTATGAAAAATAGTCGCTTTGTATGTAGCTATAAAAGTGTTCAATACAATAATTAATGATCTCAAGGTAGAAAAGTTTCTTAACAATCAACTTTTGGTATAAACAAACTTATACTTTTTCTACAAATTTTAAATTTTATATAGGTGTTATCTTGCAAAATTCTATTAACTACATATCGCTATTTATTCTTTTTGCATCGTTTCATGAATCTTTTCGAACCTTCATTTCCGCACCATCCACAAAGTCTTTCACCAAAAAAGTTCACCCACAGAAACACAACTCAACATCAGCTATACCACACGTCTAAAAAAAAAGCCCAAAAAGAGTTTTTTTCCCGTCAACTCATCGCGAAAATTCGAGAGGTTCTCCGCGCGAGGCGTCGCGGCATTTCCAGCGTCGGCATATACTATCTATCCCCTTTCATATAATGCTTTTTAACGAGCGTCCGCGATATTGGGATTCCCAGACGCGCGCGAACGGCATTGTCCGTGTTTCCAGCGTAATGACCGTCGCAGCGGCACCTTTCAAACAGCCTGGACTATATAGTTTGTATATATATACGTCGACGTCTCGCGCGTGTGCACATCCGCTGCTGAATTTCCAGCTCGTCGCGCCCGAATTTTCCGGCTGATGAGAACGTCGATCAAAATTGTTCTCTTGTTTGCCGCGATGCGCTGCCGCTCCTGCTGTTGGCCCGTTAATTCGAACTTTGCTCTCCCGCGTGTATGTGGATATGCGACGAGATGACGCGTACGCGTATATAGTCCATTGTTCTCCATGTATTTTTTTTTATATTTTGTTGCCTCGATTTTAGGCGCTCTTTTCCATACATGACCGTGTGATTCGTATCTATATCGGCGATAGAGTAAAAAAATACGGCTGAAATGGTTCGGTCTCGTGCGTTGGATTTTATCGAATATTATATAACATTGAATTTTAAAGCGAACACGCACGAATCATTCTTCCGAGTTCTTATACATTGCCGGTATTTATAACGGCACTTCCGAGACAAAAACCCTATAATAAGCGAAAAAGGAGAGAGAGAGATTCATAAGGCGCTTCCCACGGCGGCGGCGACCCCTACACTCCAATTTATATTTATCGGCTGCGCGAGAGCCGATAATGGAATTTTCGTCGGGCCGAGTTCTAAGCTTCATCCCCTCGACGCGATATTTCTCGAAAATGTGCAGAGTATCACGCTGTGCTATATTCTCACCGCGGGTAGTCCCGCGAAATCCAAATTTTTCATATATAACGGAAAAAGCTTTATCGAAGCTTTTTCATCGCGAAACTTGTTTCGCGCTTGCTTTTATTTTCTCGAGCATCAGGAAGGTAATAATAACTATATATATACACACGTATATAAACTCACGCGCGCACCTGCACTTGGCTCCTTAATATTCCACTAATCCCCTTGAAGAGTAATTAACGTACGTTTTACAAGCGCAAGCTCGCCGCGAGTTACTCGAACTTGGCTTTTACAAGTATACAGAGTCTCTGTCGAGCCGTAAAACTGTCGTGAAAACTCGAAAGTATCGATTAAAGCAGTATAGCCTTTATACATGTAATAGCTTTAGTTCCAGCCGATGAGAATATTTCCATTCGGCATAGTTAAATATACACAAGTATATTCCAACTGAAAAAAAGCTTCCATACACATGATCGAATTGAATATGCTTAATAACGTCAAGCCTTAGAAGAAGCATATCAGCGTCGTGAACGGGTGTTCGAGGTGAATTTCTCGATAACCCAAGTTATTAACTCATAAAAGCTTAGTTAGGCCGAAGGGAGGGTTATATAGGGGGGAAGGAAAGGCCTGGGCTTCCTTTCGCTATTATCGCGAATTTACATACCGTCCCCCCTTTACCTTCTCCTAAGCGATAAAGGCGCGAGCACGCACAATGCTTTTAATTAAGAAGTTGTCGCTGCAGCAGCAGCAGCAGCTTCTTTCTCGTTCGTAAAAGTCGCGATCGCGACGCCAACGGCAGTACGCGAGCTTTTCGATATAAATGGGAAATCAGCTGTAAAGGAAAGTACAGGAAAAGTTCTTTCAGTCTACGTAGGAGGAGGAGGAAGGTTAGAGCTGATGAGAAAACCGAGAGTTCCCTGCCTTTGTTTCTGTCGACGGGAAGAGAACGCTCGAAATTATCTTATTATCCGAGATTTTCCGGATAAGTTTGTGCTTTTTCGATGATTATAGCTTGCTTTTTTTGTTGTTGTGAAAATTATTAGAAAAAAAAATTAGCGCCTAATTTGTTTACAGAGAACTGTATTGCGTTCTCCTTTACCCCCTCGAATCAACCAAGAGGAGGAGGAGGTAGACCGGCGAAATGTGAAATGGCTTTAATTAATCTCCGCTTAATTGTGTTAGACACGGGGGAGGAATCGCGCGCAAGCTCGCTCTCGGCAGATCCGAGATTTCCTGGCGCTGCGTATTAATGTATGCAGCTTAATTATTCACGGGGATCCCCCGCACAGCTCAGGTGAACGTTTCAGCACGGAATATGGCTATGCAGAGCCGAGGTGGTGAGCTGCCGTAATAGCCCTGGCTGTGTATATATATGAGGTATACGTGTATATATATTTTTTGATCGAGGTGAAATTTTTTGAAAGGAAGCTATAAAAGCCTTTGTTCCCATAAAAAAATAAGAAGATAAAAAGAAAAATGTTCACCGACCCAAAAAATACTTCTTTCTTTCTCCTTGCTACCAGAGTAAAAATACTCCATAAGAAAATCAAACCCCTATAGCAGCAATGATCGGCAAAACACGTTCTTAAAAGCAACACCGAGTCGCAGGTGCAGCCGGTCCAGCTCTCAAGGGTTTAGACACCTGTTATACCCGGCGGCAACGCATCGAATCGCCTTATCCGCTGCCTTGGCCAAACCCTCCCACTCCTCTCTCTTGAGCAGTGCTCTTATCTCACTAGAGGGGCCGCGGGAGCTTTAGCAGCAGCTGCTGCGCGAGAGTGCGCCCCTGGAGATAGGGCAAGCATACACACACATACACATACGCGGTACTCGAAGAGAGAATATAAGCGATCGATATTCGATGGCCCTTTGTCGGATGGCGAGCGCGAGGATTAGCTCTCGACGCTGTATATGTATATATACCTGAGAGAGTATATATAGCTGATGCTACTGCTACGAAAGCACAACGTGCGGGGGAGTTGGATTCGCAGTATGGGACGAGAGGAGAGATTGTTTTATGCTTTAACGCGGACGAGGGATTATGATGCGTGTGTGTGTGTGTGTGTGCGTTGGGAAAGGGGTTGTATATGTGTACTTTTGTTATAGGAGGGTGGCTAGACTGATGTTGTTATGGTTTCGGGATGAGCTTTTCTTTCCTTCGCAGACAAAACTTTGTAAAAAGCGTTGAATGCTGTGTGTCCGGCAGGATTGTGTAATTTTTAGCGGCTGATGCGCTGTAATTTTATTGAAATTTTTAGCTGATAATTATTGGACATTGTTCTCGGCGCGCACCGCGTAGAGTAATTTCAGGAATGTATTAATAAAGGGCTTTAGTTATACTTTCCGTGCACTATCGTAATTAGTACGGACACGCAATTGACCTAGATCCCCTTCTATTTCGACTCATCGAGCTTTTCTCTCGAGCTCTGAAAGTTAGTTATAGAAGCCCGGTGTAATGGTGCTCTTTAATCTATCAAAACCTCGAGAATATACAATATAATATATATTTCGATAATTCAACGACGTCAGACGTGCTAGAGAAGACTGTGACTCGACAAAAGAGCGGCCAAGAAAGGGAACTAATTAATCAACGCTCATTACAGAGCGCCGTGCAAGAGGAAGACAAGGTTTGATGAAGGAAAGGTTAATTAAGACTTTTATCATCGAATTACAGTAGCCGAGAGCGCACAGCATTACGAAATCTTTTGATACAGTTCGTTTAGCTACTTTTTCAAAATCAACATCACGACAAGGTCAGCTCATCAAGTGTCTCGAGAGTGAGAGAAACAATCAGTTCATCATCTCTCGCAGCATAAAAATAGAGACCATCATCAAACCGCTGTTTGAACAGTCTCTCGAGTCGGTCGTCCGGAAGTTCGAGGACATCATCCCCCGATTAAATCTACACTAGGTCCTGTTCAACTATTTAATTAATTCCCTGGTCTATCCGTCGTCGTTGTGTGCCGAGAGACTTGCTCTCAAAAGAGAGCCACACAAAGAGATTCATCCGCACGCGCGTCGACTTTGCCCGCGTCCGGTATATATATACACACACACGAGAGAGGCGAGAGATTTGCGGCGGTAGGTAGATTCGGTAAATATTTAACGTTTGATTGATGCGGAATTCAATTATCGTTACTCTCTCTCTCTCTAGCTCGGCGGCAAACTCGATTTCCCGATCCTTTCTCTGCGTCGACTGAACCGCATTACTCGCAGTCCGCGAATCTATATGTGTCTATATACATCGTAGCAGCCGATATCTGGGCGAGAGCACTGAATTGCAAGAATCCCTCCAATTAATCACGACGAGGAGACAGCAGCAGCAACTTGGAGCTTGCAGCTCTCCTCAAGTTTCTCCGAAAGGCATTACAGCCAGTTTGCCAAACTTGACGCGCGGACTCCGTATATAGTGGTATAATGACGGAATTTCGGACAATACGTACACGTGTAATAGAGAGAGGGAGTCGCTAAAGAGCAAACTTTTTAACGAATTTAAAAAGCCTCAAGAGTCGAAGCTCCCGCCCTCACACTTCTACGCCACATAGATAAAGCTCGACGTCGTGCAACACCTATATACATGCACGCTGTGTCGTAAAAAGACGAAGAGAGGGTATATAGCAGGAGGCTCTAGACACCGTCGGCGCATACATAAAGCGACGGGGCAGTTTCGCACTTAAGGCAAGCGTAGAGGGTATACCGTTAGCATAGGAATGGGGCACTTGAAGAGGAGTAGTGCGGTCCATTGTCAGGTCAGCCGTTCGCGGAAGTGCCATTGCCACCGCCAGAAGTGTCCTTCCTCTTCCCGCTGTGTGTGTGTGTGTGTGTGTGTATATAACACTGTGTGTATGTGTTGTTTTTACTCTTTATCGCTCATCGATGATGTACCGAGAATCGTTCTCTCGAGGCATAAAAAACACAACAGCG
Organism: Cecidostiba fungosa; assembly: GCA_900474305.1. Classification (NCBI taxonomy): domain Eukaryota; kingdom Metazoa; phylum Arthropoda; class Insecta; order Hymenoptera; family Pteromalidae; genus Cecidostiba; species Cecidostiba fungosa. Next base: position 19,632 of record UCOJ01000652.1, read on the forward strand.
TCGATCAATCACTCTTATGTGAGCTGCTGCTGCTGCTGCTGCTTCTTGCGGTGTCTCCAGCTTATATACATATGTATATGTATGCGATAGAGAAGGCCAAAAACAAAACAATGAGCGGGTGGATCGCGGCCAAAAGCTTCTTCTTCTTCTTCTTCTTCGCCGGCGCTTTATTTATTGCGGCCGCCGACGCATAATCGCGGGCCTCGAGCCAATTTCGAAAGCTCCCCCCAAAGCGATATGTGGAATGCTAAATTTTTCGAGCTTTGTTAATACTACAAGTTTGACGAAAAAAGTGTATATAATGGACCGGCTAACGAATAATTACTTTATACACTCATCGTAACGCGGTTTTCAGTCGGGAGAGCTTTTTTCTCTCTCGGCTTGTTTCGCAAGTTCTTCCTCTATTATTCTATCGGGCGCTTTTTTCCCCATTCAAAAGCTCTCTCTTTCTCTCCCCACACTACTACACGTACGTCTTCTCTCTGGTACAGTTATCCCGAGCTTCGATGCTCTGCGAAGAAAAAACTCGGAAATCTACTTCCACGCGCACAATACCTTCGAACTTTACATGGCGCGCGCGGCAGTATAGGAGAGATGCGAAGGTACTCGGAGCTATTTCCCTGGGGGATAAGAGAGGGCGTCTCTCTCTCTCTCGCTCGCTCTTGGTATTAGAGAGAAGCCCGTATTCTGTCGTGCAGCTTCGCGCATTAAAAGCTCCCTGTATATTTCCTCTTTTCGCTGTGTATAGGACAGGCTACTACTGCCTGCGATTCTAACAATGCCTTTCATTAGGCAAGAGAAAAAATGCGATTACGGTTTTCTCTAGACTGGATTGCGAAATACGTGTGTTATATAATTACCACCGAAGTAGGAACGTATATAACTCGTAAAACATTCCGAGAGAGAGAGAGAGTTTTGAGCGCCGGCCAAAGCTAATGCCGCGTAAATCCGCTTTTGAAAGATTGTCCCGGGAAAATAATGCGATGGCTGTATAATGTGCGTGTGTGTGTCTGTCATCAGAGAGAGTGAATTTTTAGAAAGACATCAATATTGTATATGATGCACACATCAGGGAAACCGTTGAAAACTGCAGCTATATCGAACAATTAATATTACAGTAAATCCAAAAAGCTCTTTACATGCGCAGCTCTTTGTACTAAAAGTAGATCCTCCTATGAACTTCCAAAGCCGATTATTTCTGCAATTTCGAGCATCGACCTGTACGCCGTATGTATATATAGCAGACCTAACCATTTCTGAACTTTCGACGAACTATATACTAAGCAGCTCAGGCGATTTTTCTTTTTTTAAGCGACGACACTCTCGCCTTTCAGACGTGTGCGAAATAACGAATGACTCTCGAGGGTGATGGGGAGGGAGAAAGCAATATCCGCGAGAATCTTTGCGATTTACGACAAGCTTTCTTTTTCGCCTCGAGGCAAATGCGTTGACTACTAGAAGGGAGTAATAGGAAGCTGATTATTTCACGGAACGAAAAACACTCGATAATTAGAAAGAGATTTTATCGAGAGTAGTGAAGTATATTTACACGTGATCTATCGATTCTTTGGTTAACGTGTCACATTCGGCTTGCTAAATAAGCTCGGAAAATAACGAAGCGACGTGTATATATATATACGAAATGTGTCAATACTATTGACGAGCAAGGTCTAATCAAGCTTCCCTCTCTCGTCGCGTAATTTTCAAAGTAAGCCGACGACCCACTTCCTCTCATTATCGGCGTGTGTCAACATCGGCGTTTAAATTTTCAAAATATAGAGCTTTCGCAATAAAAGTCAGTGTAAAAAAGCACACACGGATATATAGTGTCAGAAACAAAAATCGACTACTCTCGGTCAAATAACTCCCGCCGCGTTTGTTAAAAAAGACGACGCTTTTTCCAAGAGAGAGACGCGTATATAACCATCGTATGGCAGCAGATGGTTAACCTGGACCCAGAGAAAATTGAGTCCGCGCTTTCTACGTTCCATTCGCAGCCGCGCGCGCTTGCAAGCGTCACCCCCGCGCGGAAAACGAATTAGTCGAGGCAAGACAAATGGCTCGGTTGGCTTCTCTTCGTTCATATACGCGCGCATGCGCGTATATAATACATACATCACGCGCTTGCGAGCTTTATTTTTTGCAACGAAACCGACTTGTTTTTTTTTCGTATATAGTGACGAAAAAAAAAATATAGTCGGGGAAAAAGGAAACTGTGCTCGAGATAAATCGCGACGTGTCGTTATAAAAGCGGATTTATTGAAAATCGAGAGGTACGCGTCGATGGGAAATCCGTAATTCATGTTTGCGTATATATATACTGGCAGAATCGCGAACGCGTAGGCGTCGAACCCTTTTTCTGCGAATATTTCTGTGTGGAGAGACTGAAAAAAAAGTAGCGGAAAAAATGAGTAGCCGACGATTAAGCTCTCTTTCTCTCTCTGTATATATACGCTATTTCCCCTGGATATAGCCCAGTTATTTAGTCGTAGCGTAATAACGGGAAAATAAAAAAATACACTCTTTCAAAGGTTCCTCTTTACACAAGCCGGCCTATACAAGCGCAGCTACCGGCAGATCATTCCTTTAACTAGAATCAAAGCGAAATTTTTTTTGCTATTCGTTAATACAGAAATATTGCACGGCCGCTTTTTTGTGTAAGCCGCGTTTACAAGCAAAAGGCAATCATTTCCTGTGGATGGAGCTTTTATATATCAAATAAACGGGAAAATGAAAGGATTTTTTTTAATTCGCTCGGCTATATAGTGGAATTTCGATATTTCATCAGGATTATTAAAGAGTCACAATTAGCAATATAAATAACGGACTGTAACATGCGCTTTGAAAAATCATTTTTTTTTTAAATGATAATAATAACGAGCAGCGTGAATGCACACTTTTATTCCTGCGACGTTTGATTTACTCCGATGAGCTTCATGTATCAATGTTTCGACTCAACATGGTCATTTATATTTTATAAAAAACAAAAATATGAGTATTATTTTTTGTATCAAAATAATGACTCTCATTTAAAAGTTATATGGTACATACAAATCAAAATGAAAACAAAAAGCGAAAGACCCGACACGACTGATTAAAACGCGATATAGCGCGGTACACTCGAAAGGACATCTCGTTATAATACCTGACAATATAGAAGCACGCGTATATACGCAATATCGCCGAAATTGCTACTCGGACGCGCCGCGGCTTTTTATTCACGACGACGGCCTCTTTTCATATTCCCGCGACGACGTGGCCTAATCGGTTATACGAGAACCCGGCGGATTAAATTTTCACAAGGGCGTGTGTATATATACCTGATGGGACTAGGTATATAGTAAGGGACAAAGGGATATTTCTCTCTCGTCCGCGCGTGAAAATCCTGCTCGTGGAAGTGTAAGGAAGTTCGTCGAGCGGAAGAACGTATGATGAAAACTTTTTCCTTCGCCGGGGTGTATATATAGGCAGTCGACGCTTGCGTCGTTGACTTTTACTACTGATTCAGTAGTAACGGTCGGTCGTTGGGAAATTGAAGGCTCGCCTTTTTTACGAGACTTTGCGTCGTGTGGAAGGAATGTATATATAGAACTTGGTACTGCTGATATACTTTCGTTTCTTGATTCTGGATTTTTAGTTGTGTTTCGATATGCGAAAACAGCCTTGTTAGGCCTATTGCTTGGACCACTCATACTGCTTGAGTCTATGTTGAGTTCTCGTTTTAGATTGATTTTTCCTTCAAGTTAAATTTCAGTACAAAATAACATAGAGTAGAAAGAAACTTTTAGCACTAAAAAAAATTTATTTTTCCTACAATAAAATAATTATTTTAGTTTCGCAACTTTCATCACAGTGAGCTCGAATCCATCAAAGTAAGCTACAATTACTACACGCGTGAGATATAGTGTCTCTCATCCACAGCGACTCTTCGAAAAGAACCCCACGAGTTTAAGCGGACACGTCCGGACGCGTCAAGAATATCCCTGCCACCGTAGCTTTGTTTCTCCCATCACATCTCGCGGTATGTATTTCCCAGCGGGCTCTTATTCACAATTTTCCTACATCGTCGTCACAGCTATACCCTGTGTTTACACCAGCCAAGTTTATGGATTTCGCTGTAAATTAGAGAAGACGTGTAATCGGCGTCAAAGGCTCGATCGATCTCTAGCACACTACTCCTCTTCGCGATGAGCTTTCGCAGTACTCTGGTCATCCATACGTAATACCTCTGTGTACACGACGTATATACGAACTAGAAGCGACAAAGCCATATATGCAGGTCGCGCTTTCTCTCTCTCTCTCACTCAACTTAATTATCCTAATGCACGCGGGCCCGCTGGATTAGCCGGATGCATAATGTATTTCGATCGACCGGTCGTTATATAGTAGGTATAGAAAGGTATATAGTGGGAGGGAGAATAATTCAGGAGCTTTGAACATATACTCGACTGATTGAATGCCAGAAAGCGCATTACAACTTCCTCTTTGTTGCTGTGCTTTCTTGTACAACTTTATCATTCAGAATAATCGTAACTTTTCGATTATAAAAAAAGAGTGAACTAACGTGTCAGCAGATTCATAGAAAACGATTTATATACACGATCGCGTGTATCCAATATCCGCCGAAATCTTCCGCAATACCCATGATCGCGAGAGAGAGAGAGAGAGAGAGAGAGAGAGAGAGAGAGACGCAGGTTTATCGTTTCGGTGAAATCAACTGCCTGGCGCTCTACTATCTATCTATCTATCTGGCTCACGAGATGAGTATAGGCCGAGTGGAATATAGTGGCGCGTCAGGGGTTTGTCTATCTGAGCTGGAGCGCGCGTTGCCGATCCGAAATAGATTTCCGCTTCGAATTCACAGTCGTCAAACAGTAAGCGCAGAGAGAGATGGATGGATGGATGTATATATATAGTATAAGCCTGGCGAGAGTAGTGCGCGCAAGGAGCTCAAGTTTCCGGGAGGCTTATCGTGGAAGCCGCCGCGCAACAATGATATTGCGCGCACGAGAGATGATGCACCGGGTTAGTAATTAGTCCTCGGGCAATGGACGACTCGGCCCCCCGCGTAAGAGAGTTGGGCACAACAGTTGAACTTGATTCTGGACTGAGCTTTAATCAATTTCATCGGTGATATACTGGTTAACTGGCCGAGAATTATTAGAGGGTTTTCTTCTTATAGGTATTGTACCTTTTAAGTGGGGTTTATAATACTGAAGTCTCGAGAGAAATTTCTAGAATGGAGTTTTTAGTTACGTGCTAAATTGCGTGTAGTCCATAATTAGGTTGTTTATAGTGTTTTATAATGTAACGGATAAAAAGACGACGAGACCCAATAGGCTTGAACCTGCAACCTGTGGCTCGTATACAAGTCAGAAGGTCTGTCGTCGTGCCGAAACTACAGTTTCTAATCGTCAGCAGTGTTTGTAGATTATAGGTATAACTGTCTCTTTGTTTATACTAATCTCTAAACATATTTTTATTATTGTTAACTATTCGCGTTTACTGTTTAGCTTAGTTCAACTGAGTACTATACCTTCGATTTACAGTATTTCTAAATCAGTAATTTCTACTCTCTTAAAAACTTAAAATTGTATTTTTCAAACAATTTTTCTTTGTGTAATTTGTACACGGCGTAAAAAGATCCGTCGTTTTGAACTGGTCTTTCCCCCACAACTTGAAACCTTCTAGCTCTCTAGTCTCTGCTAGCGACGCTAGGTGGCGCATAGGCTCTTTCCTATTTCCTTCATCATAATCTGCGCTCAGAATGTATCCATAGAACTGTGCCACCTATGCCAAAACTATCTTGTTCAGCCTGCTGATCGAGCCGCTCACACTATAACTGCAACTGAGTTTAAAACGAAACTTTCGAAAATATGAACTGATTTTCTTCTATCTTGATTTCCAATAATTTTTTGTATGTTAGAGATGCTTCTTAAGATGGATGAGTTCATCAGAAAATTAATGACTCTTCTTAAAAGACGTCCTTGTATATAAAAATTGTAATCCCAACACTAAACTTTCTACCTTCTACTCCATATGACGGAATAAAGAAATGCCAATATTAACATTACAAACTATGTATTAAAATTATAATAAAAATTATATTTTGCGCATTTTGTTTAATAGTATACCCACATCTGCTTCACAATAAAAACAATACCATAATAGAATCTTCAATAAACCCATCACCTTTATATTTCTCAGCCAGTTTTACATCACATCTCTCAAAACTCACGCATCACACACTTGAAGCCTCTACGAAAACACGAAACGAGAAAATCCCATTCGCTCGCGTTCTCCGCATCGGGAAATATATATATAATTGAAGGAGCTGCTTCGACAGCGCCGCTCTCTCGCGTTAACGCGCAGACTACACACGTTGACGTGTCGTCGTATATAGCTCGCGTCTTTGTCGTCGTCGTCGTCGTCGTCGTCGTCGTTACATCGTTCTCTCCTATATGTGCGTCGAAGTAACGATCGCTGTATACTCACCGCCACATAGAAGAGGACTTTGAGGCTTCGTCCTCGTCGTCGTCTGCGGCTGACTAGTACCGCAGCATCGGGACGTGCCAGTTGCCTTGGAGATTGGATAAGGAATCCATAAGCTTCGACGTAAAGCTCGTCTTTGCTACGGCGAAGCTTTATATATATATAGTCATGTGGCTGATGTGAATCTCACCTGACGTATTTATATGCGTCATACGAAAGTGTATTTTCTTTTTGTTACGAATAATTATCAGTCCGAAATAACCCGGAGTTTCATGTGTTACAAGCTTTGATTAGTATAATAACATATATACGTATACACACAGTCTCCGAAACAGCTTCGAAATCCAATAACCCATTTTAATTGCCTCGAATTCCATCGAAGCGTTATTCACGCTCGCGCGCGTGTATAAAACACACATCTTTCCGGGCTGTTTTTTTTACTTTCCAAGCCATAACAAAGCCCGCGAGAAAGAGAGAAGCGTATTAATGGAAAAACGACAATCTAATCTCGCAGCTGCATCGACCAGTGGCTGCATCAGACTCGCAGCAAAAAAAAGAAGGCCACGGTATAGTAGGGGCAAAAAAAGGGCCAAAGTCAGCTCGCACAAACACACAAGAGAGAAAGAGAAGCAAATAAACAGGAGAGAAAGATGGGGGCAGTATAGCGGCGGCAGTCGTCGTTATTTACCGCGTGTGTGTATATGTGTGTGTGTGTGTGAGTGTGTGTGTGTGGCCCGCGATTTTATCGCGCGCCACCTCGACATGATTGATATTACACGGCTGCTCCCTATATACATATATATATATATATATATATATAATACTCTACTCGCGCTAGAGATGAGCAGTTCTCGCGCGAGGAAATTATTGGGTTAATATCGATGAGCGATAAAGCGAGCCAATCGATATCGCGCATTTTCAGCAAAGCGCCATTTATACATATATACATACACACGTATATAGTATATACGAAGAGTCATCGATTTTCTCGTGGCGAATCAGCGTTATTTGCAGAGAGAGAGAGAGAGAGAGAGAGAGAGAGAGAGAGAGAGAAGCCAGGCGTGCTGCTGAATTGGCCGCGCGCGAGCGCCGTAAATACGAAAGTTATGGGCCGAGCGTCGATTACCCGCGGCGGCACTGGTGTTATCTCCTATATATGTATATATATTCTCGTATAGGGCCAAAGGTTTGCACACATATATATATATAGAGAGAGAGAGATGACCGCGAGCGACGAGGTATAGAGAGATGTATATGCGCGCACACGTGCGTCGTGTTCGCCGGTCAGTCGGGAGAGAAAATATATAACCGAAGCTGGGCTTTCTCGATATGCGTCGTAAAAACTTACGAGGGATATCTATATATGTATGTAAGGAAGTGGTCGAGTTGACTTTTTTTTCGCTGAGTTGGACGTTATAAGGGAAAATAATTATATGAAATATATTCGCTGTATAGCTTTGTTTCATCTAGAGATGTTAGTAGGATATAATAATTGGCCTTTCGATGTTACGGATATTTCCCGTTAATTGGCAGCTATTCCGATTAGTTTCATCATTTTCCAATTTTCGCAATCCGAGAGTGTATATATTATATACCTATGCCAAACGTTGTAAACTCAGCAAAGCCTGCGTAATGAGATATAATAGGAGAACTATTCGCTCTCTCGGGATTAAAAGCTCAATGAGCCGACTAAACTTCCGTTGAATTTCATTCGAAACACTAAATTCACCAACTATTCTAGCAAATTTGGGATGATACTATAACATTAAAGAAATTCCGTTCATATTTTGCAACAAATATATATACATATACCTCGAGAGAGTCCGTCGACCTCTTGTGAGAGATAGATAAGGTATCCCGTATTCCGCAAGCTCGAGATGAAACTGTCGGAGCTTTGCTATATACTATATATATATATATAACCCTCCGAGGATTCGTGGCATACATCATTCTTTTCCATTCCGCAACGGGTCACGAATGCACTCTCTCGAGAGGCAGCTCTGGATATATAGAGATTTTCGAGTCCGATAATTTCTGGGGATGACTTTGAAAAGTGGCTGCCGAAAATTGAGATATTGTTTTTAGCTGACGCAGGAGATATATATGCGGTTTTTTTCGAGAAGGAAAGATTGATAGATTGCTGCTGGAAATTGAAAACAGGTATTTTCAATTTTCTTGCAATACTCGTCTGGTCAAGCTCTTAGACTTGGATTATTTTTCTATTGTTCATACGGTGCTTTGTTGGTGTATGTAGCCGAAAGCTCTCGAAAGCTACTGGAGAGGAAACGATCGATGCCCGAGATCTCTAATCAAGGTTGTATTAACGCAGTTTAAATTGTTCGTCTAATTAGCGAACTATATAGAACTATGTATATTTGCAGATTCAAAACCAAAAGTAGCACCCCAAAGTAGTCCAAAAACTTGTTGACTATATGGGAGCCCCTGGATTGAATACAGTTTCCTTAAATCAATATATAAGCTTTACAGAGCAGGTTTTTCAATTTTATAACAAATTACTTTGAATTAAAATTCGCAGTACACATATCATGTGGCCATCTAGCGAGACTCAGACCAGCGAATATCATGCAAAGAATCAATTTCAAAGAATAACAATCTTTGAAAACAACGCACACACTATATCTCACAAACGACAAACAAGAGTCAGCATCGCTTGTCCGCGGGACAAGATTAAGGGGACGCGAGCCCCATCGCATAACACACATACTATATACATCAGCAAGCGACGATATGCAAATCGCCGGAGCGAAATTTATTCATAGCTATATGCTCTCTCGCGAGCGACGACGACGAGTCTTCGCGTTCTCTACATAACGCAAGCTCGAAATTATAACAAACTAACTTAAAGTTGGTCCTGCGCTTGAAGCTCCGTGTTTGCTTGCTTGCTCGAGAGAAGCTCCGATAAATTCGGCCGCGGAACACAAAGAGCGGAACGGACGCGAGAGAGTAAGAAGCGCTCGCACGCGAGAGAGAGTTTGTATTATTCGCTGCTGCGCGGGAAATTTACAGCCTCGTGCTTTTGGCTCGTCGACGCCTATTTGTCATCGTGCCTCAGGCAGTCGTTCGTTATATCGCGTAGTAGTATTTTTTTTTTTTTTTGACTCTCGTCGTGGCTTTTTAAAGGAGAGAAAGTAAAGAGAGTGAGAGATCGATGCGAGAAGGGGGTGTATAAGTCGGCCAACCGAGAGCTATGTACTTGTGGCGTAATCTCGTTATACACTGTTGAGACTAGTTTAACGAAATTGTAGTTAAACTCGTCTCTCCTCCCTCCCCTTATATAAGCGCTGCGCGAGAGCGAGCAACGGTTAAATTAACGAGTAATTTACTTTGGAGTGTAACCCGTTATAGCCCTGGATGCTAATAAGATGATGATTATAATATACGTGTACTGGAATCGTGGCTGAATATTTATTACCTAATTTTTTTTCCTCGACAATTCACGCGTTTAAAATCCCTTACTCCAGTCGTTTATGATAAACACACTCGGCTACTCCCTCGTGTATATAGATACACACATATCCGAATTCTCCGAACGTAAGCCTTTTTATAGCGCCAATCGGAACGAAGTCGTCCACCCTCTGTAATTTGATTCTCTCGGCGATAAAAAAAAAATTACCTAAAACGACCTTCGAAGGGGAGCACACATATAAGACAGGTCTCTCAAGGGAATATATATATAGAATCAATACAGGCTCTTCGTCGACAATAAAAAGAAAATAGTAGCTTATGTATCTATAAAAAAAAAAGAGAAGAAGAAAACTCACCCGTGTCATTGTCGCCCGGCACCCCAAGACTGTCGCTATTGTCATTGATGAAGGCTTCCGCCGTGGACGTGAACGTCTGGGGCGATAGCGTGAGATCCGGTCCGCTCTCACTATCGAACAGCTCCAAATTTCCGTTTCCTGCAACAGCCCGACGTCAAGAAATCTCTTTAATACCACACATATACTTTAAAATCGACGAAGGGAGAGACTGAAGGAAATCCTTCGGCTCTCTCCTCTCGATAAGCCTGTATATATATACAACCGGGGCTCATTAAGGAAATCGCCCCTTTCCGATATTGACTCGCCTACTCCCCTCTCAGATTCCTGTCTCTGAATAAGTATATGTATAATATATACACACGAGATATTCGGGATGACGGTGTTTGCATAAATCGACTCCCGCTAATATGACCGAACGCCGCTTGTTATACATATACGTGCGCTGAAAGGCAAACACTTTTTAAGGGGATGGGGGTGATTTGCGAGAGTGCATTAGCGAGAGCGAATCGGAGAGTGTGTAGGCAAATTGGAATCTATGCCCGCTGATTCGAGGCTTTTTACGTGTATAAGGGGAGGGAGTGTCTGCTGCGATTTGGAATTTCGGAGTTTTATCGGCTTGAAAGGAGGTCAATTCCGAGCGATGGATATTGTATTAGGCAAATGTTTTGGATCAAAAGTCAGGGTGAGACGGGATTGGGCTCTTTATATACACTTTTCTTTTCACTTGTATGACACAAAGGGATATGTAGAATAAGAAGATGGGATGCTGTGAAAATTCCCCTCTTGTATGAGATAGTGACACTTTTATCGTGGGGTGCGGATGTTTGGGCTGGGGTTAACGCGATTGAAATTTTCGTTCACACGTTCATGTCGAGGCTTTCGTATTAGGAAAGGAGATTCACACTTGAGATCGGTCAATATAGACCTACTTTGTTTAGTGTCTTGATGGAGTTCTCTCGATACGAGACTAGAGAAATAAAGGATTTTTATTTTTATTTTTTGCGAATTCAGGAAGTAAATCGAAGGTGTGTTTCGCTGTTATGTCGAGATAAGTCCCGCGACTTATTAAAATTAAAAGTTTCAGTCACTGAAAAGTTTTATTAAAAACTCTTGTGACTCCAACCCAAACTTAATTTTGATTTACTTGTAAGTATGTGCATAGACCGCAGTTTTGGACTGGCCGTTCTCCCACCGCTCACACTTCCCGACTATCTAGTTCCTCGCTAGCGACGATAGGTGGCGCATAGGCAATTTTCTATTTCCCTCATGACAATGGGCCCACAGAATGTATATAAGATAGTGTACCAACTATCTCAAAATTACGTTGTTGGGCTTGATTATGAGCCCCTCTTGCTATAACTCCACTAGAGAAGAGAAAAACGAAATTTATAATCTCTGGTAGATCGATTGTCCACTGGTTTTCCACTGCTGAAATATGTTTGAAATGAAAACCGAGAGAACTCCCCACACGAACAATTAATTTTCGATGAATTTCCTAAAGAAAAAGCAGCCTCTCTCTCTACTATATAATATGATCGCGAGAACGAGATTTTTTTCCACACAGCGTGTCGGCGACGTCTTCGCTTCCGACACGAGGGACGCGCTCGGACCCTCGTTAGGGCATTTCAATGGGCTTTTGTGCCGCGTCGGTCGAAATCAGAGCGACGGATTCTCTCGCTCTCTTTCCGATTGAAACGGCAGCGTTACACGTCGAACGTACGCCTTTGTCGGCCGCGAGTGAGAGAGAGAAATCTGAAAGGGCGGACGTTCCGAGGTTTTTCCTCGCGCGCGCTCGTGTCGTTCGTGACTCGGGCGTCGCGCTTCCGCCTATAGGCGGCAGATCCGCACGTAGTCGTGGTTACAATTGCGACCGCAAACACGGACGGATTTTTTTTTTTATTATTTCCGCGTGTGACAGAATTTTGAATTCGTCGTCGACGGTTCTATTGTACTTTTTTGCCGTATGAAACGTGAAATTTGCTTGAAATGCCTGTAATTGCTCTTTTGTTGAAATTTTGATCCGGTTTTTTGGGAAAAAAGGTGAATCAATTTATGTACTATAAAGTCCTTTATACAAGCGTTATCGAAGTGATTTCACTTGCGCGTATACACACGACGTCGAGCAATATCGGCATTTCTCTGCGAAATTCTTGGGGTATTATAAAATCGCTTATATACGCAAAGACGTAGTCAATAAACCGATATTCTATATATACGCATATTAGCGTGCAATAAATACACAGTTTTGAAATCTAAAGATTTTTCCTTGAAAAAAACTACGTCACCACTCTCGGTTGAAGAGTCCACTCTTGTATTATACAACTCATTTTTCCGTCGTAAAATTGAGATAAAAATTAAGAGAGGCAAAGTGCAGACTCAAAGCAAACAATTTGCCGTACTTATTCGTAGTAAAAGTAGGACGACCTCCTGTACACGGCTATTTTAGAATGTACGAAGCGTTTACTACCGGCCGGTATATGAGGGGGATACAATTTTTTGCGATTTTAACTTAATGGCCGGCCTTAAAGACACTCATAAAGCCAGAACTTCAGTCAACGGAAATTTTAGTAGCCCAACTAAAAAGTTGTTAAAGTTTCATAATATGCGCGCGGCAGTGTGGGTGAGTCGAGAGTTACTCTTTTAACGTTTATACGTAATATATCAAAATAATACCTGCACTGCGAGTTACCTTCAGACTAAAATAAATTTTACTTGAAAAAGCGCGCGATATTTAATTTCCTAACCTCAAAATATCTGTTTCAAAGTGTAAATGCAAGTCTTACGCAGTAAAAAATTCAAATTCAGCAACATTTCATACTCCCCTCTCTCCGGCAGGCAAAAGAGAGAGATATCGTATAACGTATTCCAATCAAAAGCTCCATTCTCTCCCCGGCACTCTCGGAGAGCTTTCGTATGCAGAAGAAAATGGCCCGCGGGCTTGTGTAAGGTAGACTCTCTCTCACGCTCACGTATCGAGTGTAACGTATCCCTCCACAACGCCTAGGGTCGGGGGTATATTACGCAGGAGTAGAGAGAAGACAGCGATGTCGTCGTGTCTCTGCGCAGAGAGCGGTATAGGGGTTAGTTAAATATGCAAATGCGAGAGCGCGCTCGCTCCAATTGTTCGCGAGGCAAAAATTCCGATGCAAATAAGCGGCCGCTCATCGTGCAGTCCGCTCGTTTCCAATTTCCTTCGCCCCGCGCGCGCGTGTTTTTTCTGCTTCTTTGCGTTCGCTCCTCGTTTCTCCCTATTTTTTTTCTCCTTTTTGCTTTTTCTATCGCGAAAGAAACGGTACGTAGAGTTTACTTTGGCTATCGCTTGCAATCAACGTTTACCCCTGGCAAGTTCCTTCCGCCGGAGCGCGCGATCGCTTCTTTTCTCGCGCCGGAGCTTTCTGACTCTGCAGCGCGAGCTTTTTCTTTTGTGTTTTCTTTTCTCCTAAGGAAATGAGAATAGCTTTTCCCTTCAATATGGATTCGTTGAGACTGCAGCTTCGGGAAATCCTATACCAGATCGTTCGGTATAAACTAAATGGATGTAAATTAATTAATATTCTATTTTTTAAACTTTGCAGACGCCGCCTTTGAATATACCTGTAACATCAAACTTTGATAATAATTGGATAAAAAAAATTTCAGCATTGACAATCGCCTTTATTCGCGGATGAGCGCGTACTACTGTGACGAAACTTTTGCGGTATATAGAGTGGAAATAAGAGAGAAAAACGAGGAGGACGGTGCGCAGTCTATTCAATAAAAATGTTTCCCAACTCCTCTCCCCCCTATAACATTCTTTTCCCGATAATTCTCACTTTGCATAAATCCTCCGATCGACTCGCGCCGATAATAATTTTTCCCCCCTCGAAAGTTGAAAAAGTCAGCGCGCGACACTAACCAGTAGCACACACAAGCCACATGGATATAATATAATATACGCCGAGCAGAAAAGCTCTGGGCTTTATTACTCGCGAGCTGACGCGTAATATAATATTATCGGTCGACTCGTTCAAAAGTTCGTCGAATTTATATTTCGGTGAGTTTATTCAACGCTGCGCAGCTGAGATATTAATTTCGCCGATGTATATGGATGAGAGAGAAAACGTCGCGTCGACTGCGAACGAGAGGGATGAGGAAAAGTCGCGGAATTACAAAAACGGCCGACGCGGCTGAATCGAGATTCGACTCATCTCTCTCTCTCTCTCTGTCTTTGTATTATTCTATACACTGCGTATAATATTATGCAACAATCGAAGAGAAATGAATTCCATCGAGAACTGCTGCTGCAGCTTGTAATATTATATCTCTTGGATATATACAGCTCCTGCTATACTGGCTAAGTCCTTTTATTATCCGATACTCCTTCGAGATACGCCGTAATATAATGCAAGAACGGTATATACATATATATACTCGCGCAATTAACGCGTCTTGTGTCTTGTATAGGTATATAATACACTATATGCGCAGGAGAGGATTATAACCGCTGGAATTTATTCTGGATTATAGCTATCCCGGGGAATTTAATTAGAAACGATTATAAGTGATTTCAAAGTATCCTCTCGCAAAGTCTGCGACGATGTGTGTATGTTGTATAGGACAGTTTTAATTAGAGCTCTCTCTCTCTCTCTCGCGCGCGGTGTGTTACGAAAATTTGCATGACCACCGAATATGTTCCCGCGCGCGATAGCGAATCTACGCTGTTCGAATTTCAAATTCGTATATATGTTATATATAGCTCTTTCCCGCTGGATATTCGAATCGCCAGCGGCGGCGCCGGTGTTGGCCCGTGCATAATTGGCCGTATTACGCGTGGAATAATTTTTAACGATGATTCATATGCGCACGGAGATATCTCTTTTTACTGCGCGTGATCGGATTTTTCGAATACGAGCCGTTTGCTTTTAATTGCTGTTATTATAATGAAATTTATTTTATTCGTAAATTCGAGCTTATTATTATTACTCGTGAGTTTACATGATGTCTAATCGTGTGGCGACAGGAGGCACCGTTATATATACATAAAAAAAAGAAGAAGCAACTTGTGTGCTTGAGAAGAAGAAAAAGGAAAAGTAGAAGCGGTTGATATGCAAATTATATTAAGTCACCCGTATCTTCCGTATTGCAGTCTCGGCGGTCGCGCGCGTGGTATTATGAAAGTTAAGCCGTAGAGCGCAAGTGTCGCGTTACGAGAGAGAGAGAGAGAGAGAGAGAGAGAGAGAGAGAGAGAGAGAGAGAGAGAGGAGTATAGTCCGCCCCGGCTGTGTGTGACGTGCCTCTCTCGTTGTCTCTCTAACCTCCCACACCCTCTGCTTCTTTGTGCGCGACATAAGCCGGCTGGCCATTATCTCGATATCGTTCTCGGGATGTGTGTATGTGTGTGCTGACTTTCTTGCGGTTGGAACTACTCTGTTGAATGAGCCAAACTTGTGTGTGGGATAAAGTATTTGTTTGGCGGAGAGAATCTTATGCTACGCTGGGGATTACGCTTATTAATTTTCGGCGAGTCGTGCCAATATGCTGATGTTACTTTTCACTTACAGGTGTGTGTGGGTGGAAGATCGAGTGAGTTTTTCTTTTTTTAAATATTGTATTGTGGCTGGTCATTATGAAGATATGTTTATGTATGATTGTTGAATACAATAAAATATTGCGCGTACAATATTTATTTTTTACAGAATATAAGACAATGTCATCAACATCAATCCCTTGTAAGAACAGTTTTTTCCAATTTAAATCGAGAATCCCAAAATATACTCAAGCAGCAGGTCAAACAAGGCCGATTTGCCATCGGTGGCACACCTCTATATATACACTCTAAGTGCAGATTAAAGATGAGGAAAATCTTCCATAGCCAGAGACCAGAGAGTTGGAAAGCCCAGTCCATTACTGTTTTGTTTCACGACTATGCTATTCCACATGCTCGTTCACTGTCAGAGTCTTTTTTCTCCGTGTTAAGATGCGAGAGAATGCAAATTTCATAGAGGATGAGTCATGACGAAATTAAAAAACAAAATTTTCGTTCGATCATCCCTTCCCTCGCGAATAACTTCTATATACAATCTAATCGCTGAAATCGGAGGCTCAACGTAAAATCGATCTATCAACGTCTCGAGAGAGATCCTTTTTCGAGAGGTGTAATTTTACGAAAAGTTGTATATCGCCTATACATATGATTGATTCGCTTTGTATTTCTTATAGCAAGCTGAGCACCGATGTTAATTTTTAATCACCGTCGCGGGTATAATAACCTTTTAAACCGGTGACACAGTCAATTATTTTTGTTTCATTATAAACGCGCCGGGCACGCGAATCAATTGTTTGCTCTGCTAAATGAATCCAATTAAGAGAGCGCCCGGAAAATTAAATTAAAACGAGTTTCGCCGTACACCAATATAACTAAAGCGTCAGCATAATTAATTATTCAAAGGTAAAATTAAAGAAACAATCAATATTTTTAATTCGATCAAAAGTCCAAGCATATCAACTCGCAAGCTCTCCTCTTCGAAAAATACGACCATCTGACACTCGTCTCTACACCATCAGGCGATAAAAACAATTATAGCGTGCAAACTTGAACGATTCGCTCTGATGGCGGCCAGCTCGTTTACGCGCTCAATTAACTTCGAAATCGACGCGACGCCAACTGCATACACGTTCATACCATATATATAGAGCTACGACGTCGACAGTAAATCCGGCTGCAGACGATCGCAAAGGACAGAGACTCGCGCGCGGAACAAAGATAATCTAATCGCTTCGGGACAGCCGGTAATCAATGCCTTCTCTCTCTCTCTCTCTCTCTCTCTCTCTCTCTCAGAGATGATCATACCGTTATAATTAATGCGTCGCAATTAAGGCGACGGCTGCAGCAAGAGGGATCGATAATCGTCCTCGGCACAATCGTCCGGTGATTGCGCAGATTACACCGACGACTATCTTCCAGAGTCGAGTCGTTTTACACCGTCGAGGTGTTTAGGAGTGAGGAGTTACGGACACCTGCAATTTCGCTTGATACGTGTCAAGTATATGTGTGTAATTCAGAAGATTATTGAAGACCTCCTCGATCCAGAAGCATCGACCGGATTAAAAGGTTGCCAGAGAGCTTTAAAGCTCAAACGACTATATCAACCGCAGAAACGAGATAAAAGACAATAGCGACGACGAGCAAATAAACGTAAACAAAGCTTCAGAGAGATAAAAGCTCGGAGATAAGCATAATTATACAATCAGCGTAGTGTCAATCTCTCGAGAAGCCTTTGAGGTGCCGACACCCGTGTAATTGAAAATTTCCTTTCTCCCTTTTTTCCGACAATTCTCTCTGTGTGTGTGTTTATATAATATAGCGATCGGCGCACACCGCGAAAAAAAAGAAAGAAAGCTCGAAAAAGCTCCGCAAAGAAAACACAACGGCATCAACAAGGACAATTAAGTTTTCCTTTGTGATAATGAACTGGCTGTCGAGTCGAATAAGAGCGACTCTGCTCTCCTTTTGCCTACAAAGAGAGAGAGAGAGAGAAGTCAATTTGCAATCAGCAACGACGCAGCAGCAGCAGCAGCAGCGCTTTGTCGTCGCAGCAGCAGCTCTACACTTGCGCGTTGTTCGCATTCGCGGGACACGACTCACCTGCGACGTGTTTACCATAATGCGATAAGAGCAAGCGGTGTATCGTACATTTAAATGAGTTCCTGTCCTTTTGCGGCTTTGCCGCTACTCTCGTGTGTGTAGTCTCTCTAAACGCTTCGGGCATCCGACGACGGCCTACTTTGTATTATACATATATACACCTAAAAGCTCTTCTCTCGTTCCAAGTAATTCTCGAGAGTCTTATATACGCCTGATTATTTTGCGGTCAGCAGTTTGAAGACACACAGACACTTGGAAATTTTATTTCGGAGAGCTTGCAAATTTTTCATCTCCAAAACAATCTCACCGCGATGCAATAAATTTTTTACATCCTCTCGGCGCGTCGTATCCTCTTTTCGTTTTACAACCTTACCTTCTCCCCCCAAAAAAGCTACGTGTATATATATGCAGAATGAAGATCGTCCTATATGTATATATAAAGCTGAAAATTCACGGCTCCACAGCCGAATTGGTTCTGGCTGCGCTCCGATGCTTAGAAATGGCCGCATGCATGCCAAATGTTATGGAAATATCGCGAGTCGCTTAACGAGCCGGGCACGCGCTGAGAGAGAGAGTCCGGTAGGATCGCTACTTATACTCTCCCTGATATTTGAATTTCCAAGATGGCGACACGCGCGATCCTTTATCGCGCGAACGTGTCCTTTTGAAAAGTTACGAGCTTCGGTAATGGCCATCGAGGGGAAGTATAAGAGGATGAGAGACGAGAGCTTTCAGATGGAGGGAGGAGGAAACTGCTTTTTGGGAAATAATTTTCGAGATCGGAATCCTGTGTGATGTATGTATAGAGCGTGGGAATATTGGCTTTTTTGGAACGAGCTTTGTGTAGATATATGAAAGAAACGTACTGGAATTGAAAAAACAATTTTTTTTCGTGAGCGGATGTCTATAAACAAAAGTCCCTTTGAAATTTTCCGAGAAATGATATTAAAAAAGAGGACAGGATATTCGCGCGTATGTGCTTTTGTGCAGACGCTTGATTGAAAGGGCGCAGTGTATGGAGTATAATAAATATTTTTTAATAATTCTTCGCGTTCCTTTGAAGTGCCTTCCGCTATGTATTCATCAACACCTATGTATACTATGTACCGTTGAAATCCACATTCGGTAGTAATAAAGTGTACAATTCCGAGATTAATTAACACTATACTTTTTACACAGTTCTATAAGAAACAAAAATTCCCATTAGTCAGACTTTTATCCCGACGATCGTTACAGGAGTGTAACTATATACTTGATCAATGCTCGTTAGGGCTCGGACTTTCGCTGTATTTTCCACGTAACGCGAATTCGAATGCGCCTTTGACCGGAAGCATGTGCGCAAGCTCCCGGCAAAGCGAAGTTTAAGCGGTGTCCGGAAAGTTCTTTAAGCCATTAGCAGAGCTTGGTATCGTTATACTATATACTATAACCGAGGAAAGTTTATATATATACGGAGCAGCAAAGTTGATTATTATTCTAAATTTATTCGCTGTCTTTATATACATATATCATAAAACACCATGTTTTGATATAATTGAAAAGTTATCGACTCGAGTGTGTTTATAGAGAACCAAACAAATTTCACACACACCCACACAGTGCACAGTCAATCATCTCTCTGGAATAAGGTAGAGAAAGAGAAAGAGCAAGTTAGCGGCCGTAACGCAATCAGCTTTAGCACTTGAGTTACCGTAAAATTTCGACTACATCGCAGGAGCGCTGCAGGAAGTCGTAAAGCACTGCATTTTCTCCCGGTCGCTCGCTCGCTCGAAAAGCTCAGGGAGAGAGAGAGTGAGAGAGAACGAAACTATACGAGGAGGGGGAATAATCGTGCGCGAGTAGCGAGAAGCCAGTAAAGGCCACTTTTGCCGCTCGCTCTACGGCTGACTTAGCCGAGCTTTTACTACTGCATCCACTAGACTGCATGTGTGTATGTGTATATATATCTATATACGCTACACTTTTAGCTGCTGCTGCTGCTGCTTTTCTCGTATGGGCAACGCGACTCTCGTAAAGCAGTAGTCGAGGCAGCTCGTGATACGACGTTGCCTCGTTCGAATGGAGATGAGAGTTCTGATGCGGAGAAAGAGACAGAGAGAAAAGTGGGATTTCGGACGTCGGAGTTGTTCGGGATTAGATTCGAAGAATCATGCGGGTGTCTTCGTTTGGCTTGAGATTTGATGGGGGTGTGTGAGCTTTGGTTTTCGAAAGCTTTGGATATTGTTAAGAACAAGTATTTTGGCTTCTTTTTGAGATTTTAAATATCAGAAAATTACAAGTGACTCTGTTTACTAATTGAGCATATCGAAAACTGAAGAAAACGATTGTTACGTCAATACAAAGCCTTTAAATATTTGAAAATTATTTAAACGACACATAATATGCAACGAATCTTCGGTTTTACATTGACCGCATCGAATCCCGCCATCATAACGCGACTTTCGCCGCAAGTTCACGAAGCCGAATCTCCCGCAGATGAGAAGATTCAATATCGAGATTGCATAAGCGAACGCATCTCTCGACTTCTCATCCTCATTTCATCGCACACAGCAGTGGTTCTCAATATTGACTCTCAGGCGACTAAAGCTCTACGCAGTTATACCCCTGGAACCAAGCACGAAGATCGAGATCCATTTGCGGGATTAACCAGCGGATGGACTGAAAAATCCTTCAGTTGACAAAATAAATTAGAGCCAAGTCGAGTATCGATTGATTATTAAACTTTTCAAATATAATTCGGTGTCATATACAGGAACCGAAGAAAATTTGTCCCCTATCAAGCTTACGAACTAAAATAGATTTGCTCGGACTTTTCCGAAGTATATAAGCTCCGGGAATTGATACTGCCGAGTCATCGACAATATATATATAAACGAACACTCTCTAAGTAAAGAACAATGTTGAAGTAAGGCGACGGTTTATCTTTTGTTTCATCTCTCTCTCTCTACTTACTATAAGAAGAGAGTTTATATATATAGAGTCGAAGCACAAGTTACACAACACCGCTGGTAACGCTACACTCGCTCTCGGTTACTTCGGAAAAACTTTCTTTATTATCATCGCCTCAGCTCGTCGATATCAAATCAGTTCGATACGACAGAAAAAAAATATACGTGTTTAAGACACGAATATTGTTCATATACATCGCAGTCGTATACTATGAAAAGGGCTTCCCCATATATACTCTCTCGGTCTTATATGCACATCGATAAGTAGCCAGAGCTCAGAGAGAGAGAGGGAACGGCTGCTGGATATTAGTATCCCCACGACTGCAGCAGCAGCCGGCTCTGTTGTGTGCGCCAATATTGCGGTAAGCCAAAGGTAAATATGTGCCGAGCACGCGGCTCACCTGTTCTCGCCGTCTGCATCCCTCCCACTCAACAGTACGTGCGTCACGAGCTTTGCGGCTCGCCTCCTTTGTCTCTTGGACTGTTGTGTGTATTATACGTTTGATTCATAATTTATACGACAGTATAGCCTGGATTTTAACTACTTTTAAAATAAAGAGGAAAAAAGCTCCTCGAACGATTAAGAGAACGACGCATTACAGTCCCTTAATATCATCCCACGTGCTTGACGCCTCGAGGGCACAGAGCCTCGTCAAGACTTGCTCAACTCCGTCGTCGTCGTCGTCGTCGTCCGGTCCCAGCGGGACACCGACGAGATGTGCTCGGTAAATACCTCGCGGAAAGCCCCGACGTCGTTAACGGGCTGCGCCCAAGCTCTCGTTATGATATTGTTGCTGCGATAGAGACAGTCTATTATCGAAATTTCGCGAAAGCTCCCTAGCGACTCTCTTTCTCTCTCTCTCTCTCTGTACAATCGATCAAGACTTGAGTCGAGAGGCTTCTTGATTATATATACTTGTGTGATCGAGTGATTAGGAAAAAACTGTTCTGGTTATTATACTTTTGAGTATAAAACTGAATAAATAACGCTTTGACATATCGAGGCTTCTAAAATATAAATCGTATACGTCTCTTTCAAACCGATTAATTTCTCAAGCTCTCGATATCAGCTGTAGCTTTTTCCTCTTCGGACGGAAGACGCGCACGAAAAATTCATAAGCCGTTCCATTAAAGAAAAAAAAATTCTCGAGAGCAGCCCGGTAATGGACGATTTCCTGCTGCATCTCTCGCGACAAGCAATTTCAGGATCAAAGCTGAAGCTTGCGAGCTTTTCCTTCAATTTCGACGTTTGGCCGATATATACCGGCGGCGTTACTTCAAAGTGGCCATCGTCGTCGGAAGATTAACATCGCGTAGGGCCGAGCCAAGCAGAAAAACTCCAAGCAGGAAATCGCGGGTATATATACACAGCGTCACGCGACAAAGTTTAATTTATGAGAAAATTCCGAGGGAAATATTTCAGGCTAATTTCTCAGCTGCCGGATCCTTGCTTTTTTCTTCTCTCTCTCTCTCTTCCTACGCTTTTAATAAAGGAGCTCTAAGCTTTTCCCGGGCGCGGGTGAAAGAGAGGAAAAAAAATTGTCGTTTCTGGTTTTTGCCTCTTTTTTTAAGTTCTACGTATACTTTTTTCGAAGCGGCCCTTTTCCCAGATGTACAGCTGTCGGTTTGAAGTTCAGGGAAGAATATAAATAAAAAAGGGACGAGAAGATTGTGTAAAGTGAGCTACACTTTCAGATTTTTACAGGTAGCTTTGTGCGTTTTTGAAAAATCAACAGACGAGAGGCGACTCGATGGTAAGATTGAATTGCGCTTTAATAAGCTCCTCTAGCGTAATTTCAAATTCAAACGAAAAAAAGTTTTCCCGCCATTCTTCATATCCTGAATCTCGAAAAGTCCAGCTCTCCCAAAAAAAAAATACACCACTGCGCGATAAAAGAGAATCGCACCGAATATAATTCCAATTTAAATCCTGCATTCCGCGTCGACTAAACTAATTTTTTTCTCTCTCTGTCTCGATACCGAGCTTTTCCGAATCGCGCGTACACTTTCCAGAGTAGCACAGAGTGTATAGCGCATACCGAAAAAGCCATCGACCGGACTCTATCCTCGCCATCAAAATTTATCCTCTCGGCGGGCTGGCATCGAGTCAAACGGCATTCATAATTTACGCGGAGGCCCTACTAGCAGAGCGCGCATTGTGCAGCAGCAGCAGCCATCGCGATAATTCCGATGCGAAAGCTCCCCTCGTGTGTGCGGTATAGCGTGTGCACTTGTGTCCTCCGGGAATGTGCGCCATAGATGTTAGGGGATATCCGCTGAAATATTCAGATATCGCTACTTTTTCAATAAACAATGCGCGTTCCCGCCTCCTCGTTTTCGACGCTGAGCTTTTATTTCCGAAAGCCTTTGAGCGGCTGCAAGCTCGTATTCTTTTGTGTACTGGCGAGATTTTTATACCCTCTTCAAGTGTCTCTTCAACTTTTTAGAAAATTTCCAATGTTCATAATCGAATTATACAAAAGCTGCTGCAGCCACTGACCGCAGAGCGTATATATAGCCAGGCGAGAAAATAATCTCAATACGCATAGTGGTATTTCCGAACGCGCCAGAGTCGATGTTCCGCTGCGGTGGACCAGCCGCGAGCTTGCATTATGAATTCGAAATCGGCTGCGCCGCTGCTCACAAAGGCGCAATATAATGCACGATTTACGAGGGCTCGCGGCTGATTATATTTTCCGAATGGCAATTCGAGGACGAACTTGATTTCTTCAAACGGCTGTATACTTCATCCCAGCTTTTTTCCTGGCTCTCTCGCTTTGATCTGATTTTTTTGTTCATGCTTTGTACTCTACTCTAATTATCGCATGTGTGTTTCATTATTTCGGAATCGAACGAATGGTTGATTCGATTTGAATACATCAAGATGCACTCGATACTCTAAAACAATCGTCAAAAGGCTCCATGTCCCTCGCAAGCTCTGACACTATCACTTCGTGCTAGAATCCTTTTCGCGCGACGCCGTGCATTTAAACGTTCTCATTGTCGGTAGAGCTTCGAGAGAGAGAAAAATCCTTTTCCAAGTGACCCGCATCAGAAGTTTTCACACGGCGTTGCAGGGCTAATTGAAAGCGATATATTTCGTCGAGGCGAACGCCCGACGCGAATTCAATCGAATAGCAGCTATACATATTCACGAGAGCGCGCGCATGCAAATTTTTGCGTCGTCGTCGGAATTATACAAACCCCCTCAATTAGGACGAACCAGAGCCGCTTAAAGGACTGAGAGATTGTTTCTCTGTATGTGTGTGTGTGTGTGTGTGAGAATGGCTGGACTGAAGGGCGAAATAATAACGAGACTAGAGAGAGACGAAACAATGAGGGGAAGAGACGAGGTTGTTAAAGCTCTCTGTGGGGGAGTCGTCTTGATGAACGCGGAATGAAATATATTTTGATGCGTTTTCAGGACACGCCGGACAAATTGATTACGAATTTGAATGACAAATTGGTGCTATATATACACAGACTCTCCAGCTTCGTCGCTTTGATTAAAGAGCTTTTATGGCGCGCGTGTTCTTCAATTTTCAGCGTTATTTTTTTCGAGTAAACACGCGACAGAACAAACTGTCCATGTATGGTAAACAACAACGAAAAGAAAGCCCTCGAGTTTACTCTGCTCTATATACACATACACAGAGTACTCAAAAATATTTGATCGTCAGGTCGATCAAAGTACACATCCACACGCAACGTGAAAAAAAAAACAATCACTCATCCGGTATACGTATATATGCGTATACACCTATAGATACAAGCTTCCAATCGAATTACACAATACAGCGGGGCAGTAGTCGTCGCTGAAAAACTATTATTTTCCTCATCAAGCCTCGACTTCCCGCTACAAAAAAAAGCTCGCGAAAGAGACGAGAGCTTGCGAAAATCGTTTTATCCCAAACAGCAGCAGCAGCAGCAGCTCGGAATTAGCGCTAGAGCCGGCAGCAAGTTAAAACTGAATGGATTTAACGAAGCGGCGAAATCTCATCCCCCACGACGACGACGACGGTGGCGTGGCTGAAATCATGCCCCCGATTCCCGCCTCCTAATCTCCTCCTCTGCATCGTGTCGCAAGCTCACGCGCGCGCGCCGGCGCAAAAGACGTGTCCCTTAACCTGCTCTTAAATACGTGACTCCTGTGTAACGGCGAAGATTCTCGCCTCGTGCGAAATCCGCTAGCGACCACCTCTCCCCCTTAAACCGAAGGCAGCGGAGGCTGTGTGTACGTGTACGCGCGTATCTACGTGCTCGGTTTACGTCGAGGAGTTACTGCGAAAGCTCGACGTCTTTGTGAGTCTCTGAATCTTTTATTTCGTCGGGACGTCGTCGTCGTTTTTTACGTCTCTCCAATGCAGACGATGCTGTGTATACAGGAAAAATTTGCGTCTACTGCGAGAAAAGATTTGATGTTTATGCTGTATATATGTGTATATATACGAGGCTCGTGAATATACTTTACTTTGAGTTAAGAGAGAAGAAAGAAGAAAAAGAAACTATGAACATCAGGGAAATTAACGGAGAACATAGCGGAGAGGAGGAAGAGAGCCTCCTTTCCACTCCATTTTTCCCTTTCATCCTGAGCAGACTCCTGCTGCTGTAGCTAAGGATAACGTGCTGCGCTAAAAAAAAGAAATCCCCCAAGGGAGAGAGAAAAACTCTGCTCTCGCGTTAAGCTCTACAACGCGCTCGCGAAAATTGGCGATTATATCCACGGGCGAACACTCTCTACACTATATATACACTTCTCTCCTACATCGAGAGGCTTAACGCTCGATAAATCGCGTTTATTAAGGATGAAAGGAAAGATTTTTTTTTCAAGCTTTCACTCGATAATCACTGGACAGTCCTGAGTCACCAAAAAAAGAGTATACACAGCGAAATTACGAAAAGCTGCCATATCCAAACAGCAACTTTTACAGCGAAACATAAAGATCACTCTCAGCGGTGCAAACTTTTCAACGCAGCTCTATATAATAATACAAGCTTTCTTCCTACTCCTGTGTGTATACTTATACGAGAGAGACTCGCACACGTACGTCTAATACATAAAGAAGCGAGTTAAACCGAGAAGACAACCGAGGGACGACGCAGAACGACAGAGCAGTGTAGTATAGAAGCAGAGAAAGAGACCGGGGCGTATTGCGTTGCGCGAGAATAAAACGCCCGGCATATTTCAGACTTATTGCGAGAGCGAGTCGTAGTAGTAGCTGCCTTCCCCCCTACGGCTACTGCACGTATACTTTTATCGTGCCTAGTTTCATTCTTTTCCGGTTTATGGTATTACCGCGGACGCCGCGCATTACACGCGTTTTCGACGTTAGCCTTAAACGCGCCATTCCGACCTCCTCGCGATGCCCTCGTGGTATATACGGAATTGCTCACGATACGGTGCAAGGTAAATTTATATATATAGAAGAGTAGGGATTGGATTTTGTTTTATATTGAATTTTTTTTCTTTTAAAAAATGCATCTCTCTAAGCGTCCACTTTATACGTTTCCAAACAACGGAATTGATCTGTTTCCTTAAACGTCAGCTATACGAGCGAAAACGAGTCGCGTTTTACAACGTGTCTCATCCCCCCTACACATCAGTGCGCTGAAATCCAAGAAGAAAGAGAATCCTAGTACAAGGCGTTACTCCCAACGACGAGCACACAGGACACCAAAGCGGCGGCGTTTCTTTCTCTACCTGTACCTGCCTTTTCTCTGTCGTGTCGTCTCTCGTAACATCCCACTGAAACTGTGTGTGTGTCTTTAACACGTGTGAAAGGACATATATACTGACGACTCCTAACCACCGACGAGGACACGTTTTTTTTTGTCTGTGTGTGTGCAGGCAGAGATAAAAAGCTATATACGATCCGCGTTAAAGTTTATCGGTCGCCTCACAGCATCAGTTAACGACGTAGTTTCGGAATTGCGCTGCCGACAATCGTGTTCGATCGTATTTCATTTATGAATTACAGCTGAGAGTCTTGATACTGACGGTCAATCACTCATATATACACAGTAATATAACTTCATACCTGAGGCGCTCGATTAAACTGCCCAAATCAGCGGCATCATCAACAACTGCCAAGAACATTTTTATCTCACGTCAAACGCACGAGCTGCGTCCATCTCTCCCCGTTATATATATATTATATATATTATACATAAATAAAGTGATGCCGGAGGGTATGTATATATAAACATCGTGTATATACAGAGGGGTTGGATATATGAAAGAAAAATGCATCAGCGACATATACAGTCCGGCGCATCGGTGATTCATTAGGGCAGGGAAGCGATTATCGGGCACTTTGTAAACAAACTTGGCTCTCTCTCTCCTCGTATATATACGTGTTTACCGCTGACGAGGCTTGACGTGTGCTACTACAACTCGCCTGCAGCACGTGCATGTATATATAATATATATACACGAGGCCACCCTATATATGCCTGCACACTTCGTTCGTCAATTCCCTCGAGAACGAGGAGAGAGAGAGAGAGAGAGAGAGCTTGTCTATGTATATATGTAGCTTCAGGTGATTCATTTTCAAGCAGGTGACACTGTGCCGACGTGTCTCTCTGTAGGAGACTTTGAGTCTGCTGCTTAGTCCCGAGAGCGAGAGAAATATTTAGTTAGCGTGTGCTGCAGCTTCGAGACTTTGAGAAAGAGAGATAATGAGCTGCGTGATTGAGGGTGTATTCCGTTATACTGTCTCGAGAGTCTCGCGATATTTGGAGAAAGTGGAGCTTTTGAAATCTGAATTTTAAGTTCATAAACTGCTGTCGCGTACAAGCATGTGTAAAACAAAGAAATTACACTCTTTGTGTCTCTGGCCAGCGAAGATAGATGGCGCATAGGCGCTTTTCTACTTCCCTCATCACTATCTGCGTACAGAATCTATATATAGCGGTGTCATCTATGTCAAAACTGTCTTTTCTTGGACTTGCTGCTTGAGCTGCTCGTACTGTAACTGCCTGACAATGAGATAAATGCTTTTGGTGTAACTGCTGTTAATTATGATGTGAGTCATCGAGGTCCAAAGGTTTCTTACGTATTTTGACCTCCTGAATTCAAATCAGCAAAGTGTATTGCGATGAAGTTGTGGATTAATTAATTATAAACAATTTTTCGCAATGTTCACTTTTACGCTCCAACAAAATGGTTTTCAATTCTTCATACGATTTAATAGCAAAGTATTCTAATGCACTTTTTTTGTAAAAAATGCATTCCTATTGTCGCGTAAAAATCATCGAAGTTTTGAATTCTTCTACAATTCTTTTACAACAAAACATTTTCCTCTTCAATTCATACGAAGGATAGAAAAATATTTTCCGGAAAATTGTTTAGAACTAATCGATGCACCACTTTATCGCGTACATTATAGAAGAAAAAAAAATGTTACCTATATTACGACTGTGATAAAACTCGAATACCACCCGCGCGTTTCTCCTAAAAATATCAAGACAAACAGCTAATTTAACGGGGTTCCCCCCGCCCTAAAAATTTACTGCGCGTAACTAAATCTTCCTCTGAAATTCTGCGCCCCTCGGCAAACACGCTGTTGAAAAAGAAGGGGCAGCGGTGCGCGTCGTCGTTTGAAGTAGCGCCGCCGTTTCCCCGACACAAACGACCCTCTTAATCAATCGCCGCCGCAGCCTTTATCGCTCGTTCTCTCTCTATGTGTGTATATGTATAGCTATAGTAGCAGACTTTAAAATCCGCGCGCTTTGTCTCGGCTCAAGTCTTTCTATGTGTGTGTGCGGTACGCACAGAGTTCTAAAAGGCCGTGTGCTTCGATAAATCTTGCGGCCAGTCGCGCCTTTTCGCCGTAATGAGAAATATACGAGGGCTGCCGATTTCCCGCCGCAAGAAGGGAAAAGAGAAGTCGCCGGGAAATTACTTTCGTCGCGTAATTGAGCCGCGGAGAAGAGAGAGGTGAGGTCAAGGGTTGCGGAAATCATTTCTTTTTCTTTTTTTTATACAATGAGATGATGGGATGGGTTCGTATTGTTGTCGAGCGTACAGTGAATTTATATTTGCGATTATAAATCGCGATTAAAAAGCTCCGATTGGACTTTACCCGCGAAAATTCAAAATACACAAGAACAACCGAGTACATACACAGCTATATTTTCCTGCAACTTCCCTCGAAACAACCCAGTAGAAAACCAGATCAAAGATACGTTATAAAGATAAGAAGCGCACAAACAAAGCGATAAATCTCGCTCTCGCGATCGGGTTGCAGCATTACCCCGCCGGACATCCGTCAGTCCCGCGAGACTCTAAAAGATATATATCTCGCGCAAGATTGCAGAGTAAAAAGGCTCTAATCTTCAGCCGATCGCAACAGAAGCATATATAGCGAAATTAATCTCAAAGTAGTACTACTGCACATCGGGATAAATCCAGAGTAGGACGCCTGCTTAAGCGGGAATTTATGTAAGCGGAAAAATATTTTAGCGGTGTGTGTGTGTGCGGTCGGGGATATTTGCGGGAATTATTGCACAATTACGGAATCCCTACTTGCTATTCCGAGACGCCGCGGCAGTGCTGCTTGTGGGATATGGCAGTAGTGGAAGTGTGAGGAATGGCGAGACGATAAAATCTCGGATGAGATTTCCGCAAGGTGTTATGGCTTGCGATTTATCACGGACTTCTCGAGACACGGGAGAGGCTCCGGGATATATGCCTTTTCGAAATAAAAATTTTCGGTCCCTCTACTACTTTTCCTGAGCGCTTGGAATTATACCCGGGATTATTTTGTATGTTTGTTACTTTATACTAATATAATTGAAAAATAGCCTTTTTAAAATCTACATTTTCAGAGCTCCTTAATAATATAAATTTATTTAGGGCCGTAGGAACATGTGGTACCATCGGTATGATACCTCGAGTTTATTATAGGACCTACTGATAGAATTTTTGTTAAAGTGGCGTGTTTAAAATGCCAATTTAAACTAGGTCTTTTCTGAAATGTATTAGTTTTCGTTAGGAGCGACGATATAATATATGCATAACAAGTATGTAACCTCTACATATTTTATTTAATTTGTTCGCAGGAATGGATACGGATTCATGATATAACAATTCCCCCTGCACGTATATCACACATATTTAAAATTTCAATAACAAAATTCAGTGAAATTTGCATAAATTTTCAGATAAAAAAATCTATTTTCGGGTCATATTTCAGTCAAAATAATTGAATTTCCAGTTAAATCCATTGAACTCTCCATAAAACTGTACAGAAAAAAGATTCTTACCTGCTGTAGCAGCGCCTAGCCTAAGCACAGCATCGCCCTGCAACGAGATGGACAGTGTCGCTGTGTCTTCAAGCCTGGCGAGTACTTCCTCGGGTATATCCTCGGGTTCTCGAAGCCTGAGTGTCACCTCGCCTGTCCCTGACTGTCCGGCTCCTCCGCCGCCGACAGACGTAGCACCGCTGCTATTGGTCCCCCCACTGCCGTCCCCGGGACTCGTCGAGGCCGAGTACATGAAGACCGAGCCGTAGCCGTGGAGCGACTGCAGGGGCAGCCGGACGCCGCCCACCTCGCCCACCGGGCCCTGGACAAATTTTTGATAATTATATGTTAATTTTACATTATGGTTCATTAAATTTGTGTATGTATTATGGAAATGCTTTGAAAATTTTGCTTTTGATTTTCGAATTACGAGAGTTATAATTTTGGAAATGCTGATACATAAAGTTTGGGGGGGGGGGTCCAGTATTTAGACGATTCATTATTTCTTTGCATTAAACTTTCGAATTTCCATAGCTTAGATATCAGAAAAACCAACGAATCATTACTACTATGAAAATACTCAAATTTTAATTGTTAGAAATCCATTTTTTCGAATCTAGTTATTTAGAAAAGAAATGATGAGTCGTCTAAATATTGAACCCCCCCCCTAAAGTTTCATCATTCAATTTTATTTTTTAAGCATCTCATAAAGCAATATAATAACCAGCAGCAAAGCTCAAGCGCCGGCAGCATAAGGTCCAAAAGCTCGTCCCCCATTCCGTCTCTCTCATAATACAGCCAGCAAGAGATTACTCCATCTAATTATCGGCAAAGTTCGGTACACAGAGCGAGAGAGAGAGAGCCTCCCACGCAAATGACGCTTTCGCTTCGATCGGTATAGCTCGAAGGGGTGGAGATAAGCCGGCGTTTGCGCGAATTAAACTTTACATTTTACGCGCGCGCCCCGCGGCTCCGTAAATTGGAATCGGCCCCGGTTATAACCCTCGTCTACTCATAAAGTGCGGCCGGCTTACCCTACTCGAGTTTCGACCAAAGGGACTCGAGTATTTTTTTCTTTTTTTTGCGTTCCAATTCCATCGATTTTTTTAATGCCCTCTACCTCGCTTGTGCATGTGATTCAAAAGGCAGAAAATTAAGCTCTCGCATAGTGTGGAATTCTCGTGATGTTTTCATAATACTAGAAAATAGAGACTCTTTACTTATTTGTAATAATTCGCGCGTGTGTATATAATTATAAAGATAAATGACGCGCGCGCGGAGGAAAAGCTCTATTTCATAATTGCAGTGAAAAGCTGCATATTTCCGCAAGCTAAAACGGACGCAGAGACGCGGCTGATGCTCTTTGTTCACTTTCAGCGCTTCTGAAGAGGCGGGAACTGCGTATAAAGTACTCTCGAAACTATATTCGAAGTGGAGATTCACTTTAATTAAAGTGAAACTTGTGTCATTCTACTTAGCCTATATTACATCTCGAGTTAACGAACATTTCTACTGAGTACGTAGTGTAAACGTTACGAGAGGATTCCTCTCTCTCTCTCTTGGGTATTATATAAACTCGGTCAATCCCAAGTCTAAAATCTGATTCGAAACTTTAGCGAAACATTATTGTCTCTTTGACCGTGCTATTATTATATGTATAAATGTGCGCCGGTAACAAAAAGCATCACCTTCAAAGATACGCTCGTGGAAGAACCAAAAGCACATTTGTATTATATATAGAGCAGAGAGCGTATACAAAAGCAGCGTTGACCGCTTCATTATTTACGTAAATTGATTCGTACGAGCGCGGCTTTTCTCTCTTCAAAAGGCAAAATGCGCTGGCGCATAATTTATTTTAATGCTCTCGTTCTCGTAATGGGCCTTTGAGAGCCGGACGTCGTCCGCTAAATCGACGAGCTTTTGCCCGGAGAGAGAGACGGAATGATATGCGAGGGTAGAGTGGTAAATACTACCTGCTGCCGAAGTAGTTATTGCGCGTGGGTCGAGGCTGAGGAGGTGCAACGATGAGAGATGGTAAATTTATGGACCTCATTTTGCATTGAAATGAGAAAGCGATTTAGGGACGACGAGTGCGAGCGCGAGGAAGATCTATTGTGCGGAGGTAGAGTTGGTTAAGTTATTCCTTGAGTTGGCCACTGTTGGCTGGTTATATACTAACGTGTATTATTTTCTTGGGCTAAAAAGCAGCGATAATGAAGGAGCGATCGGAGAACAAGAATAAAAATGTCGAAATATGACTTGATTGACTTTTTTTAAGCAGAAATTTTCGCTTTTTGAGGTTAGGAAATCACAAGTGTCAGAAAAGCATGCGAAAATGAATGATGTAACAGAACATCAAGTTTGTGATGAAAGATTTGCAATTATTGTAAATTTTTAATAATTTATTAGATATCTACAATTTTTGTATAATAAACAAAAAGAATTAAATACTTTCGTTAGTTACAAAACATACGTTAACAGATAAAATAAATATCAATTAAAAATTATTGGATTTTCTCTCTTTCAAACAAAAGTGTTACTGCATAGTTCAAGAGCGATTCCTTTAAATAGAATATATTTATACATTCAATCAACTAAATGAATAGTTCACGATATTTTTATTCTCCTCTACTATTTGTAAACCCACACAGTCAAAACTAAAGACGACTGTTGCCTAACGCCAACAACGCAAAGTCATGCGAAACGATGTTTGTCTTTGACCGCTCATGCGTGCCACACTTTAACGTGTTCACAATTACTAGAGCACGTCAGTAGAGTCTTGAAAACACGCCGTTTCGAGATTTTACGATGCGGTTGAGCTATTCGAAACGCCAAGTATTCGCGAATTTAGTGGAGCGTGCAAATTCTTCAGTCTAATTAATTATTCTAAACTTAAACAATTTGCATTTGTTTTTCCAGCCGTAATAACGCTTCGCCAACTTTCAGCAAAGGGTGTATCGTTAAGAATTCTAATAATATCGACGACTATGTTAAGCTTATACACTACATGCCCAAAGTTTATTACAACAACAACAACAATATCAACGTTCAATAGCAGCTACCCCCCAAACTCTGAAAACAACCAAAGGATTAATTGAAAATTCCTCTGGAAAAGCTTGGAAAACAAGAAGAAGCAAAAGGAAATTCTATTAAAATTCCCTCTCTCTCTCTCCCTAATCCAGCTGCTGATCTAGGGTCGGACCTGTGCACAAGCTCATTTTTCTTGTTTTCACTACGCCAGAGCGTTAGTATGCGCGCAAACACGAGCCGTCTCTCCCTTCGATAAACGCTTTATGGTGTGCAGCCCAGAAGAGAGAGAGAGTAAACCAGCAGGAAGATGGAGATAGAGAGGATACGCGGAGTTTTCAGAAGGCTTTCCAGTGGGCGGCGATCGTAAGGAAAATGTTTTCACGACTGGGCCGGACGGAAAGAGCTACTACGCTGCTGCTGCTGAGCTTAGTTTATTTACTCGCGGTTAGTTTGAGGGAAAAGGAAAATAACGAGCGAGTTTTCCTTGAATCTCGCGGGCGCAGCTTTTTCAGGGTAAATATAGAGCTTGCTTAGAAATGTGCATTCTTGATCAGCTTTCGTATAATCGGTCCAATTAGTATAGTTACTTATATAAAGCTTGTATAGTTGTATTGTTATTATATAATAAAAATTCCATGTACAGGGAAACGATGTATCACACAGCGGGGTTGTCTGTCGGGAAAGTTATAGCAATTCGCAACTGTTCGAAAGCGCAAGCTTACGAAAAACACGTGTTTTCCCCGTCGAATCCGGAAGCTCTAGCGCGGGTACGAATGACGTATTGCGAATCTCTATTTTGGCCCGGCTTATCTCGCCTGTTTTCCGGAAGACTCTTCGCTCGCGGAGACTTTATACGAGCGCATTGTTGACAAGCGTCCGTGGGACGTGTATAAGAAAAGTGCGGTTGCCTAGACAGCTCTCGTCGCTCTTTCTTCCTTCCGTTCGTTTCTTGGCTCTTTATTCGCGGTGCCCGAGACACAAACAAGTAGCGATAGGGAGAAGGGAGAGAAACGAGGAGGTTTTATTCATAAATTCTATAAGGGAAGGATGCGAGAGACTTGATTCTGGTGGCGAGAATTTATTTGCGTTGGTCAGGGTGTTTGGTCGATTTATCTCTTATTTTTTAAAGAAGGGGTTGACGTATTTTTAAAGATAAATTTTAGAATGTTTTCAGGGAATATCGAAGAATTTTTAAGTGTCATTAATTATTTCCTAACTTCAAATGTTCGTATTTATTTATTTATTTATTTATAAATCAACGGGCTGAAAGCCCTTTAAATACAAGATCAAGTAGACATAATTAAAGATTTATTCAAAAAGTGTCCAATATAAGGAAAACGCGAAATATGAAATTTCTCCAATCTCGATGAAGGCGAAAAAAAGGAGGAGACAAAAACCAACTCTGCATATGAGCCCGAGAAGAGGAGAGTAAAAAAGATGTCAAGAAGCCAAGAAAGGCGGCCAAGAAATGGTGAGGCTGCTGCACGTGCCTAAGAGAGAGAGAAAAAGCGAATAGCTATGGGAGAGACTACTTTAATCCAGGCGTTGTCTTCGATGCTGAAGAGAAGATAGAAAGCCATGCGATAATGCAAATCGAGAAGGACGCGACTCACGGGAAATTTACGGTTTGCGAGAAGCTTTCACAGGGACCTCCTGTCGCGTTGCTTCATAAGATCCATCCGACACATTTGTTCGCACTTCCCTGATCCGGATCTACATTGAAAAAGCTTTTCCTCCCATTAATTCGCAAACCACGAATAAAAAAAAATACCGCAGTTGTTTCATAGCCCAATTAACGCAGTGCAATCTATTAGCAACGAATGAAACAGTCGAGCGACTCTCGTTAAGTACCCGCAAGCTCACTAAAAAAAAGAGTCGCGCGGGTAGTTCGTTTAACCTTGCCGGTAATATTTCGTTGCGTATATACACTCCACGAAAAAACACGTCGCTCGGTAATTCCGGGAGTGATTCCCGGGGATAAAAAAAATAAAATCCCAGAGCGGTCGGGTATAAAATGCGAAGGGAGATCACAATAGAAAAGGAGTGTGCTGCAATCAGACACGGCAATAAAGCATTTTTCAAAAGCGCATAAACCCGACGAGCTTTTCCACGCGCTGCATATATATACAAGCTAGTCCAAATATTTACGCGCCGACGACGATGAATTATTGTTGCAGAAAATAAAAACATGAGGGAGAGAGAGAGAGCATTGTTTGCAGGTGCATTTTTTCTCGTCCTTTCCATTTTACCCCCGCAAGCTCAAACAACAAGCTGCGAGCGACACGTGTAGTATACGCGAGAGAGAAGCGATAAATCAGACGTGAGAGTCTAGCTGATGGCTAGCACCGTATAGCTTTTGTTTTATCGTGGCTTTTCGAATTCGAGTTATATCGTTTTCGCACAAGGAGAGAGTAACTACTGGTTTACTCTGGAGACAAGTGGTAAAGCTCAATCTATGCTCAGACGTGATTCGCTAGATTAGAAATTTCGAGTGAAAATTCTCTTATATCGAGCTTGAAAGTCGAGCTTTCATTCTATACTGACAAAAAAAGTAGATATAATACACGTCGCTGGTATAATATATAACAGAGAAGTCGCGCGCGAGACCTCATTTTTCCAAAAGCACATCCTCGAAACTTTTTCTGCATTATCAGCGCGCGTCGAAATTCATTTTCAGCCAGCCGGCATATCATACAGAAAGGAATAAGAGAGCGAGAGAGAAAAAAAATAAGAAGAAGCATCAGCGCGAGCTTTATACAAAACAGGCTTCATATACAAGACCCAGAGAAAAGCCTGACGCTTCCACTCTCGCTCGCTTTTCGAAAAGTTATTCCCCGTCGAGCGACGACTCCGTATCTATAATAATGAATCTCTCTCTCCCTCCACCACCTACTCGTCGACTCCCCCCGAGGCGCTTTTCTTTCATTCCTGACGTAATTAGGCGAGAGTGCCGCGAGAGAAGGAGACGACGCGATTTGCCGCTCTCGCTTGTGTTCGACCTCGTTTTTCTCTCCGCACGGCGTCTTCTTTAATTTTTTTTCTCTCTCGGTGAATTTCGCTCGCGCGCGCGAGAGAGAGTTATACACATCGGTTGCGACCGTCGCGAAGCTCTCTTTTCGATGGAACCTCCAGCCTACAGTGTCAGGATTAACGAGAGCGACGCTCTCTCCAATGGCATTTACATATTTATTCCGGCCTAGTGCGCGAGTCTGATTTCAATGGAAAAGCGCGAATTTTCTTTTTTTCACTCTCTGTTTTGGAAGGATTTTTATATAACGCGTTTTTTTTTTTGGTGAATTTCATTAGTTTACTGTGATGATAAAGGCTTCTATTAGATTTCTAAAGAGAGATTGGATCTATCTATTTAAAATTTCGTCGGACACGATCGACTACAAACTACTGAAACAAATCCGTTCATTTTTCCGAGTCACGTACACACAGGGCTACTACTACTGGAATTCCCCGAGCTTTTTGGCGTTCGGATACACGTACGAAGATTAAATTTGAAAGTCTGATCAACAGCGTCGCACGAACGTAATCGGAACTTTTGGAAAATGAATTTCTTTTTTTTTCGATCATCTCTGCACAAACGGATATTTTCTCATCTCGCAGAGCTGACGTATATAAGAGCCAATTTGTGAGCTTTTTATTCTACTTTCCACCCCTCGAATAATATCGATTCGATATATCAAAAGGTTATTTACTCTCTCCATATAGGCTGCACACACGCGTTTCGTAATTACTCTAACGCTTTTTTCATCTTCTCCCTATACGTATAGGTATACACGCAGCTTATATTTCGAAGAACGCCTTTAATTAACAAACTTTTTTCCGTCCCCCTCGCGCGCGCGAAGACGAGACCGTCGTTATTTGACGAAAATTTTCCAATTAACTTTAGTGCAGCCACCGAGAAGAGGTTTTTCCTCGTGCAAAAGTGCGCGCGAGAGTTTTCTCTCCCCTTTTTTTTCTCTCTCTCTCTCGCCTCTTCTGCAAGCTCCGGAAGTAAAAGGCTTTCGTAATTGATGAAGTTATGGCAATTGTCGCGCTCACAACATTTAACTCTTTTGCATATCGAGGCATCTGTGTGTGTATGTATAGACTGGAAAAATATCTTAATGAATACTGAGGATCGCTCGAGTATATTTTTTTTCATTTTTGTTCTTACAGAAGTTGGCAGATTATTTTCTACGAATAATAAGGGGGAAAAATTATTAATAATATCCTCGGGAACGCGCAGCTAATTGCAATTAACGAGAATTATCATCGACGAATTTAATATCGAGTAATGAAGCATTTATCTCTGCTGATAAAGTTCCATTGTTCTTGTAAAACGTTCAAGCAATTATCGCCGTAGAAAAAATGCATAACGAACAAAAGCTTATTATTAAAAACGAAAAACTATTATATCAAGATCGCTTAATTAACGACAGCTGCTGCCTCCGTAAAGAAAAAAAAACGCGTTCCTAAATGGAAACCCAAATATACACCCTGAAACTCCGCGAAATAAGGGTCTTGCAGATGGCTTTTAAGTCTGAAGAGGCCCATCCGAGGATAAACATCGTTAAGTCAACGGGGCGTCTTCTCTCCCCTTCTTCTTCAAAAAAAGTGAGAGTCTAACCCTGTAAAGATATGTGCATTAGACAGTAGCAGGGCAATTTGCTTTCACCTCGTCTTCTTCGCTCTAAACCAACAACCCTCTTTGATATACCTACACACAGTCTTTTCGCGTGATTTTCTCCACCGAGATTTTACTTCTTTTTTTTTCCACGAGATATATACAGCAACGTCAGCTACAGCTAATTTCTCGACTGTCTATACAAGAGTCGGGTTACACGAGATCTCACGGATCAATTTCAAATTGCTTTCGTTCGGATTATCCGGAGCTTGCGATGTAACGTTTGCTTTCTTAATACACAATGTCGATGTAACAGTATAGAGATACGAATCAGCTGTAAACACATTTCAAAATTATAGCTTCGCCGAGTGAAATTAATTAGTCTCGAACGACCGGAGAGCGAAAAAAGTGGAGAAAGCAAAGGGAAAAAGATAATTGAAACGCGCGGCCGAGCGTTCGTCAAAAAAAAAGAAAGGAAGCAGATTGGGGGAAAAAGCGAAAGTAAGCTCTCGCCACGTGAAAAATTCAATTCGTCAGTGGCTCAACGATGCGGACAACGCGTGATCGGCCGTATAGTAGCCATAGGGGAAAAGTCACGATGGAATTATATATCGTCGCACGTGTGCTTGTAGGCTTGAAGCTACATTTTCGTAATGTAAAAATCAAAACTCGATATAATTATATCAAATTTTGATTTTGTTAAGCAATATATTACTTGTTTTTAATATAATTGTTATCTTCATTATCGATAACAGCGTATAAGGTAAGAATCAACCTGTTCCACAAAAGCATAAGCCAACAGTCGATTCATTATAATCAATTCGACATCGATAACGCTTCAACGACTTTCGGCCCCTCGAAACTTCCCTCGTCACATATACCTATATATAAGCCAAAAGCGCAAAGAAAGCAGCAGCGTTCGCACCTTCGACAGTATAGGGTGTGGGGAAGGACGGCAGCTCGAAAAGTAATTTGTTTTCGCGTGATATGAAGGGAACGAGACAGGCGGCCGAGAAGAGAGGGGAAGCTGCCGGCGCTGCATCTTCCGGGTGAGCTTTATACGAGGTGACTCGGCACCTTTTCCTCGTGTGTATATGTGTGGAACACGCGAAGCTCGCGTTAAAGCGCCGAGAGAAGTTACATCTCGGGATGAATGATGCTCGTCGTCGTGTATATATATAGAATAAATACACCGCGAGTGAATTACGTACGAGTTTTGAACTTACTCCTTACCAGATGATTTAATACAGCTGATGCTGATGGTATACCCTTCTGTTAACTCACCTGAAACATAGAGAGGAATGTGCGATTAGAATATTTGTATATATAGAGAAAGTTGGATGTGTAAAAGTGTTGGTAGAAAATTCACCAGATTCTGGCCAGAATTTCTGGTCAAACTTTTTAAAAATAAGGTATTTTTAGAAATTCTGTTTAGAGTATTTCCAGAATGTCTAGATAAACGTCATGTTAACCGTTGTTGGACAGAAATTCTGGCCAGAATCTGGTGAATTTTCTACCTATAGTTGTGTATTATTGATGCCAACGAGAAAAAGTTTCATCTTGAACGTGAAAAGCTTAGTGCTTTTCTAGTATTTTTCTATTATTCACTGCAATGAATTCGTGATATCGCGAGCCCTATGTGAATTCACGGAAAAAAGGCGACAGCCCGCAGAAACAGATCGTTCACGCGCGTCCTCTCTAATTAACGCGTCAGAGAGAGATACAGAGAGAGACACATGTACATATGTCACTGTCCGCTCTAGCGCTCGGGAAATTAGAGTCCCTCGGGTGCAAAGAGCCTCGATCTATCACGTCGAAGAAAAAATTCGGTTATCGCCCCCCGACGACGGCTTTTAATTTTCCCGCGCTTTTAGACGCCCGCTGCATTTATATATACATATATATATATATATATACAGCAAGCGCCGCGCGAAAATCGACTCTCGGCTTTTTATCTCACGAGGAGATCCCAAGAGAGAGTCTCATGATTGCAGCTCGCGTGTGAGGCGTGAAAAATGAAGAGTGGAGCGAGCTTTTCATCCCTTTTTTTAGAGACGGTTGCAGCAGCTCTCGTTTAATTAAAAAAAATCGTAGTAGGACCTAAAGCTCTCTGATACGGGAAGAAAGTGTTTCCTCGAACTTGTTGCGTCGGCCGGAAATTAATAAAGTTATACTGTCAAGGAAAGCAATCCATTAGAATACAAGGCAGCTTGAAGGGATGAGCTTGGCGAAAAAAGAAATAAATTATTGTTTGCATCAGCCGAATTCGTTGTTTACGCTTCCAGCACTCATCCGTTTATTCGAGCACGTGCTCTCGGCGCGCAAATATTCCACTCTCTTTTTCCCTCACACATACACACACACCCGCGGAACAACAAACACACTCGTCGCAAGCTCGTTCCATTTATTCGGCAAGTAAACATTTTTCGCGCACTACAGGCAGCAGCAGTCGAGCGAAATTCTGGTCGGCCTTAAATTAGTTAAAAGCTGAAATCCGTCATTTATTTAAAGAGAGAGAGAGAAAGATAGCGCGTTCGAATCGATCGATTGTTATATCGTCGAATCACGCCTATACCTCGTACATCAATATTACAGAGAGAGAGAGAGAGAGAGAGAGTGTAGGAGGAGGGATACCAATCGAACTCGTCCTCTGTCAGCTGTGAAATTCGTCGGGGCGCGTCCCGAGAGGCGCTATATACTTTGTGTCGAACTCTGTCTCTCTCACTCTCTCTGTAGTTTCTGTAGCCGAGGATTAAATGCGCCGCTGCAGTTCTATGATTGAGCGTTACTCGCTTGAGTTGAAATAATAATCATGTAGTAGAGTGAGAGAGAGAGAGAGACTTGATCGCAAAGGGGCTTATTACGGCGAATATTCGCGACTGATTGAATCGGATTATAAGCTGCGCGCGGATTTTAATTACGCGAAGCATTCAATATTACATATAGATAGAATATATATATTATATATGTCGACGACGTAACGCTGGAATATTATTAATCGGTGAATTAATATTAAATACGCTCGCGCGCAGCCTTTGAATTGCTGAAATGAAGTTTGCTTACGATCAAAGCCCTGTGTGTGTGTGTGTGTGTGTGTGTGTGTGTGTGTGTGTA
This sequence comes from Cecidostiba fungosa, assembly GCA_900474305.1. NCBI lineage: Eukaryota > Metazoa > Arthropoda > Insecta > Hymenoptera > Pteromalidae > Cecidostiba > Cecidostiba fungosa. The sequence continues at coordinate 60,483 of UCOJ01000652.1, forward strand.
AATTAGTAATCGACGTTTCCGGCTCATAATGGATTCGCAGAAAAGCAGAGTTTCGACGAAATCATCGCTAATGAGCGCACGCAGGTGTATAAAATTTACTCGTCGTGGAAAAGCTTCGTCCTTTGCGCACAGCAAGTTATCAGAGCTTTGCGAGAAATTCGACGAATGCGTATACGGTGGTGTATGAAATGATGAAAAAAGCTCCTTCGCGAAATGAGAAACTGAAAAAAAGCGCCGAGTATATCAAACCGATAGCTCTAAAAGCACAGACACACGTACTAGGCGGACGAGAGAGAGAGAGCTTTCAAAGCTTCCGCTGCTTTGACGCTGCGTTTCTTTTGCGCGTCGCGGATGGAACTTCCGTGAATTTTATTATGTATCAAGAGAGAGCAGTTTCTGTGGATCAACAACAGTATCGAGTTCTGCATATTATTTTTAGAAAAACAAATACTATCCTAAAACTGCACGGCGCTATGCTTTTATTCTAGGTCTAGGATTCGGTGTTCGAAAAGTTTGAAGTTCTAACCTCAAAAAGAGAAGTTTTTTAATTGTACAATAATTACCTATTTACCTTGTCCAATAAACAGCATCCCATAAATTACTGGATGCTTCTTAGCTTCGCTATCTGGCTTGTTTTATTTATCATTTCTTAGGCATGAATGAAACTCAGATAATTTCAGGTCAGCTGTGTACACTTAGCCTAAATTGCGATTTTAGGTTAGAATTGTGAGATTAAATAGGCAGGCTATCATCTCGCACCATAAATTAAACATGGAGAAAAGAGATTCGACACGCCAGTGGCGTGTAAAAGCATGTGAAATCATCCATAGTACCGTCAATATAGTAGCCGTAAAACAAAACAGTTTTGCACTGGCCTTTCCCCCACCGCTTCTAGTTACCGACGCTAGGTGGCTCTGCTACTTGGACCGCTCATGGTATAACTGCCTGAGTGTTATTTCTAGATGATAAACGCTTTGGAAATTGTAATTCTGTACGAGTATTGACCCACCTCATTGGCTGTCACTGGTCTTTTTTCATTATAAAATTAGTCTAAACTTATCGATACTTTCGTGTTATTTACACAGTAGTATAACCAGCATCCCAACACGAGACACAAAGAGTAAAACGCGCGCTCGACCAACAACAGCAGCAGCAGCAGCAGGCGGTAGAGGTTTTACGGCTGAAAACAACTCGCAGCGCGCATTAGGCCGTACCCTCCGGGCTATAAATTATGCAAAGTGGTCGCGCTCGCGCGCATATGTGAGATCGCGCGCGCTTATACACGCGCTTGCCGGTGCTTAATTCGAGTCCCCACCTCCTCCCTCTTCTTCTTCCTCCTCCTCTATACAGACTTTCCTCGCTCGTCTTCTCTCTCGTAGCAGCAGCAGCGGGACAAACTTTACCAGTTAATAGTTACCAATAATCGTCCCTGGGCCGGAGCTGCTTTAGTTCGCTTCTCTCTCTCTCTACCACGGAATTATGGGCAAAGTTTGAGGCGCACGAAATCAGCCCGATCGTAGTCCTGTACTGCAACGCTGCTGCTGCTGCACACGTGCCTGCTACATATATATATTCACGTAAGACGGGCTGCCGACCCGCGGGGCTCGTACACACGTGTAGTATTATACGTATATAGGTACATGTAGATAATGTAATGCTGTTGCGCGTAGGTATATAGTATACAAGATCGTTAAGAGGAGTTTTATAATAATCAAGCTAAAAAAATAAGAATGTGAATTGGGTCACGTATACACGTTATATGTAAAACACGTCGGGTGAAATCAGAGGGACTATATAGCGTAAGGAATTTCGACACGCACTCGAAAAATAAACTCGGGACTCGTAAATGCGGGACGTGGACGGAATTCATCTCGTGGCCTCGTATTTACACGTGCTATACGCTGCAGTCTATACGTATACATATATAGTATACACTGCGAGCTTTTTCTTCCAAGAGTTTCGAGCGCCGCGCAAGCGAGAGAAGTTTCGAGTATATATGCGTACGCGAGCTTTTGTGTTCGTTACCCTGAAAGAGAAGGATTTTTGTTGCGAGAAAGAGAAAGAAAGAAGCGAGTTGCTTGCTGCTACACACTCCTTGACTTTTACGTTTTTAGGGCAAAGCTCGTGTCAAATTATCCGCTACGTGTACGGAATGATGCGATGCTTTCTTGGCAAGGATGTATATGTATACGTGTTAAAAATCTCGGGGATATTTTAAAATTGAATATATACGTTTTTAATGAAAAATTCAAACAACGGGATATTGTCGGAATCAAAATTTTTAATCCTACGTCAATTTTCATATACTTTTAATTAAAATCCGACAGACGTGTGGAGCTTTCGCATATTACACGAAAGAGTATATTTTTTCATAACCTTCGCAGGAAGAAAAAGAGAAAAATAAAAATACACGCAGAATTTAATTACATCGGTACACCTCCGTGCGAAAGCCCTCTCGACGTGTATTTCGCAAATTTTTTTCCACAGCATCGCGCAGAAAGCAAACACTCGGCCCGGAAAAAATTATTATTTTCTTCACGAGAAACGTCATTTTCTTTGCTTTTCTAGAAAAAAAAATATAAAAGCATGACACATGTATAAAAGAAAAATGTCGTCGAGGGCGAAGTGACATAAAAATTTTCTGTCGAGCTTGTTTATCAATCAAAATTTGCGAGAATAAGCTTGAGGTCGTTGCACCTGCTCAACGAAGAGGAGAGAACGGAAGGAACGGAGATGAATAAGCGAAAAGGAGCGTGAAAGCTCGAAAAGCGAGACGAAGCTTCTCTAGTATAACGCATATATATAGAACGTCGGAGGGTCAAGTGGCAAATATTAGTAGGAAAATAGTCGGCGAGCAGAGCGACGAAAGCTGCTTAAGTACCCCAGCCCTCCGAAAGCTTACCCAATTCCGGGATTCGCCCGTTTCCCAAGCGCAATCCTCCCTCTACTATACCCCCAAGAGTTGCTCCATCCACAAGAGGGCTGCTGCACCGTTTGAGTCTGGCCGAAAGCTCCGCGGTCGAATGCTGGTTGCCAGTTGGGGGATATGCCCCTTGACCGTTGCTTCTGTGTATGTCTGTGTGGGTGTGTGGAATGAGAGGGTGTATATCCAAGGTACGCGTATGTTCTCGTTTATTTTCTAATACCAGTACATGATGGAGAAAATTGTACGGTAAATATTAGATTACTGTAAAGTTTGTGATATTCGTCAATGTTGGTCATTTTTACTATGAAGTATAAGGTAAATGCTTATACTGTCAGTCAAAAAAGTTGGTAAGAAAAATTCTTTTATGGGTTAAAACTATCATCGTCAAAAATAAATGAATGTACCTAATTATTAGATTTGGATATTATATGCATAAATGAAATTTACTGCAAGTAAACTTCGTGCCAAGATTTTTTATCGTTTACAAGTCACTCTACCGTATATAGGCTTCAATTCGATGTTGGTTAAACTCTCGAATAAATAAATCCCGCACTCAAGCTCGAAATAAATTTCCCTCCACAAAAAAAAACACGAGAGCTTTACCCCAAAACCTCGTATATATAAATTTTCCGAGCCCCAATTTCTTTCCCACCACTTTTAATCCCATCACCCACACACATACATACATCCACTCTAAAAACCGCTATACACCCGGCAAATTCTCGCAAACAGCGTCGAGTATCAATGCGTAGAGATTTGGTCTTCTCTCTCTCCCCGCTAATGCGAACTAATTACCAGCCGAGCGGAAGTTAAAAGTGTGGACAAGCCGAGGTACGCCAGCCGCAGAGGCCGAATAATTCCCACGGAATTAAAGTTTGCCTCTCGAGAGCAACACCGCTGACCGCGATCGGCGGCTATACCGCATACCACTTGCTGCTGTAGGACCGTTTTAGAGAGAGAGACTGAAAAGGGTCTGCTTTTTGATGTCCCTGATGCGTATACTGTGCGCACTTTCGCGGATATAATTGTAGAGGGTATTTGCGGTGGTACGTACGGGGGAGGAATTTTCAGTGGACGAATTCAGTTTCGAATAAATGAATTTCAAGCGAAGAGTAGGAGTGTCATGCATCAGGCAACAATTAGAATATGACAAAAGTTCGTGTTCCTCGAAGAAGAAGTAGAAGCAAAGGATCATTCCAAGCATTTCTTAGATTGCGTGAGAGAAGCAAAAGCTCCTCTCTCATGTCTCGCATTTACTCCTCCGGCAAGTTCGCGTCACGTCGCTGGGAATATCCGCCTCTCGCGAAACTCTTGAATAAACATGGAGCGCGCGCGCGAGGGAGAGTAGAGAACTATGCGCCGTAGAGAGAGAGGCGCGAGAAAAGCGCGTCGCGCCGGCAGTTACGGGCAAACGATGAAAAATGCATCCCGCCGCCGGGCAAACAAAGGGCGGCAGCGCGAAATTCTTTCTAACTTAATTACTCTCGACTGCTGCTGCTGCTGTGGCAGCCTCGAGTATACGCGTTTTTCCTTTCTTACCGCTGGCGTTATTCTTTTTTTTCTTAACAAGGCTGCGTTTTGTTTGCGTTCTCTCTCTCTCTCTGCTCCTTGGTATTTTCAAAGATTTTTTCCTTCTTTTTTTGGGGGGAGAGAGGGCTTTCGAGCGAAAAATCTTTTGTGATGCCGAAGAGAACGAATGCGGTTGTTGTGTTTGTACACTTGGATGGAGGGTTCTTGTACTTGCAGTGCTCGAGTTTTTGGAGATGACGGGGATTATGTGCTAGGTGTGTTTTAAGGCGAGAAGTGCGAGGTCGTGGCAACGATGGATTATGTACTTTAGTGTTTTTATAAAGAGAGGAGAAGCCTCGAACGGTCGCTAAATGTTTTAGGGGATGTAACAATTTTTTCGTAAATAATTTTTGTAAAATTTGTCATAGTGAATTTTTAGAAAACCGTGATTCATTTTATCCGCAGCGCTTTTACGGTTATTAAGCTAGGAAGAGTAATTTAATTATAAATTTTTTTTACGACAATTTTCCCGAAAGCCATTTTTTTTAATATAAAAGCGTTTGATCACAACGTTTTGATAAAAAAACTAGAAAAGTTTTTATAACGAATTTTCGACATTCCTGATTTATTCGCTATGCCATTTTCCAGATTATTCTTTATTAACTAAAACATTAATTAATGCATATCAAACACTTTTTTCAAAAATAGCCTTTGATGGGAGCTTGGTTTATAGATATTTTTTTCAGTCAACAGTGAAAAATACGACTTCTTACAGTTTATAACAGCTTCAAGTGACGTTAATCATAAATAAAATTAAACCATATTAGATAACCGTTGGTAAATATTAGTTACTTTTATATTACGAAAAATTCACACGCGTCACTAAGCTGAATTCAATCTGCACGACAAACTCGATGAAACGGAAGCTCGCGATAAAATAGATTTCGTTATTATTACGAGATGCCACCGCAGTTTCGGAAAGACGAGACGATCGCGTAGGTGCGAAGAAGTAGAAGAAGAAGAAGAAGATAAGACGAAAGGCATTTGCAAACGAATAAATACTGGCCACAAGCCAGACGCTCTGCTTCGTTTTTCTCGCTGGCACTGAAAGTTCATTTGCGTAATGGCCTGTTAAAAATCCACCGATGTCGTGTCACCGCGATCTTTTTCACATATATATACACGCGATATCTTAAGGTCGACGATCGCCGCAGCGATTATTTATTTGGCTTTTTGCTCGGTTTCCTGATTATTCTTGCCGCCGCGAGCGCACTTAACACTTTTTCGTTTCTGGCATATACTTCTGATGGATGAATCTTCACTCAATTGCGTCATGTAGTATAAAACGACACTTTACAGTTTTATTTTTTCAAAATTCCCGCCAACGACGCGTTTTTCATCAATTATATTTCAAAAGGAATATTACAGCTTATACCGCTCGTAAAAGCGTCAACAGTTCGCAACAGCATAAAAGTGTCTGCGTGCTTAAAAAAATACCTCATTCAATCGCTAATTACGCTGCTCCTCTCGCTTTTTTATAATTCTTTCAAACGAAAAATAAAAACAGATATATACATATACAGAAAAAATATCGCGACAGCTCCGTTTTCAAAGTGAAACCTGCGGCGAGATGAAATAAAAGAGCGCCAGGCAATCCAAAGAAGAAAAAGACGAAGCCGTATATATATATCTATAGCGCGAGAGAGAGAGTAGAGCACTTTTACAGCGTTGCACGCCGGAGAATTTGATTCCCGTGTAAGGTGACGCCTCTCTCCTTTGGCTCTCTTTTTCTGACGCTTCTCTCTCGCAGGAGAAAAAGAGACAAGGCTCCAGGCTACGTCGTGTAATAACGCCGAGACAGAGGCGGAATCGCAAAGATGCATCGGCGGAGGATGACAAAGGCTATAAATCAGATGTAGCGCCGCCGCCGTGAGTACACACCAGCCTCTGTCTTATTCGCACGACGACGACGATTCTATATATATAGCGTCACAGCGGGTGCGAGAAAGGTATAGTCGTAAGACCGACGACGAGAAGAAAGGTGCTTCAGGAATCACTATAAATGGTAATGGAGAGATGCGCGTTGCTCTCTCTCTCTCTCTCTTCTTACACAAGACCGCGGGGGCGGCTTCTTTGGTTAGAGGTGAGAAGGGCGGTTTGAAAATGTGATGTGTTTTCTGGAGAATATATAAGAGACGGATTTGAAACATGAACGCTGTTTGCGAAAGAATTATATACCGGGTGTATTAATAGTCGTGCTGAACAAATATTTATTGTATCCATTTCCTTGGTACTTGTTTTGCATATAAGTGCGGTATATACTAATTTAATGAGATTTTGAGTGCACCGGCTATAATGCACACTAAAATTACATTCGACACGACACGACGAGCGAGGAATCCACTCTTCGAGAAAGCGAAATGTGCCAATAATGCATTTGGCACGCAGGAGCTTTGTTCGTTATTTCGTCAGGCGCGAAATTATTTTACAATGCTGTATAATGGAAACTAGCAAGTGTTGACTTGTTTATTCAACATTTCGTCGTAATTTTCCTTCTCTTTGTTATATTAAGCAAGTATATATCTGTCGCTTTTGACGACGTCTGATATATATACATAAGGTGACATTCAATTTGCGAAAATGAATAAAAATTTTATTACGCCCCTTAGCTTTTGCCGGTTATAAAGATTTCGCAGCAGCCGCTTCAATTTTATCAATTTCTCGGGGTGATCAGAAAAGTTCTTTACGACAGAAGTAGAGTATAGTATTATATATAGTCCGAGAAGAGCTGCGGCAACAGCAGTTGCTGCTGCTGCTGATCAAAAAGTTGTTATACGCGGAATTTGCTTATTTTTTACGATTCCGCGCGCTCTCGGTAACTATATAATAATGACTCTCTCGCTCGACAATGAAATATCGAATCTAATGGAAAAATGAGAGTTCGAGCGTAATTCATACTTTATACGAGAGTCGTCGTAAAAAACTGTGTCACGCGATCTTCGACAAAATTAATTATGTACTCGAATTTACGAAAAAAAGCAGACCATTTAACGCATATTATCGACGACTATCTGGTCTACATATACACGGCTATTTTCGCGGGATTCAATTTAGCGTTAGCGCCACCGCTGCTGTTGCCTTTTTTACGAGCACCAACACTACCCAAAAACTTCGGCAAAAGGACGACTCTCTCGCCTCGTCGTATGTATATATATACACGTATAGGAATCAGCGAAGCGCGAGACGAGGAGAAGCCGTTACATTTTGTTACCCCGAGAGCGTGGTGTACATTCCATAAATTTATGAAAATCCGGGACTCGGCCAACTTTGCCCAAAGAGCAATCGTCTCTCTTTCCCGTCGTTACGTTATATATATATGTATAAGGAATCCCATATTTCCCGGGTTTCACTGTGCGCCCGTCGATATTAGGGCCAGATATTTCTAATTGAGATTTTTATGTGCTGAGATCGGCGAAAGTTCGGAAAGCGTGTGTATAATAAATTCAGCGTTTAATATTTGAAGAAAAAATATATTTAAAACAGCTGCAAGCTACTTCCGACTCGATTTTCCGGAAAATTAGCATAGGAAAACATCTTCCGAACTTCACTTGGTGCTAACGAGTTTTCGTAAAGGCTGCACATACTGTAAGGCGCTTATATTCAAGTGCCACGACGAGACGTGAGAGGTTGCTTTGTATTCAGCGCGCGAATTTTATTACAGGGTTCTCTCGGAATTTTTTCGCCAGCGTTCTGTAATCCGGTCGATCTGCTGCTGGGAAGCTTTGTTTCCTTTTCTTTCTTTCTTACTCGCGGTCGTGTAGTTTTTAACGGTATAACGTTCCCAAGGCGACGCGAGCGCTTGATAAACGCTTTGGGTTGGAGAGAGAGAGAGAACTGAGAGGAGCATTAAAAGTTTGGAGGATAAGTTTGGGAGGAGGAGGAAGTAGGAGGGGATTGAAATTTTGCTGTAATTTTAGTGGGGGTTGTGTGCGTTGTCTTTGTATACAAAATTAATAATCCTAACAGGGATGTTTAGGCGTTCTTTACGCTGTGGGAAATAATATTCAGCGAGCGTTTCATGGGATGTATGAATATTCAGGCGGCTTTGTTGTTATATAGCTAGATATATGTGGCGCTGTGTTGGATGACAGAAATTTACTAAGTCAATTCGCGGATAATCAGCGGCGTTGTGTATGCAATTGAAATTATCCGTTTCTCTCGTTATTGTTTGTTGAAATCAAACCTTATCTACGTTTTCCGGAATTGATTTTTTCGGTATTACACATGGTATTTACCAAAAGAGCTGTGCCAACACCTATGCCAAAATAGCCCTCATGTTATAACTGCTTAATGTACAAACATTATGTGCATGTATATAATTCTATAGTCGCAGATTACAAAAAATTACAAAAAAGAGTGAAACTAAAATTGTTTATCCATCACTCCATCCCCAAAGAGTGAACGTATATCACTCTGAGATTCTAAGAGAGTAGTTAAATCATCACACCACATATACGAAGACCAGCCACCGATTCACAGCACGTACGACGAATTTATTTGAACCGCGGGCGCATACGCGCAGAAGCGAAGAAAAAGCGGGGAGGATATATATATAGGCTCGAGTGCCAGAAGCGGAAGAGAGAGTTTTCACTCGACGGAGTTTTGCTCGAGCATATAGCCATATGTATGTGTATATGTGTGCGCGTGATATGCCACCGCAGTTTTCTTGCGCCAGTATGAGGGTAAAAAAAGTTGGGTATCTGGGATTGATGTTTTGCGATATTTTCGTCGTGCACTATACTCTTTTTTCCGTAAAATATTATATTGCATCGAAACTGCTTCGTCAACAAAAAAGAGGAAACGCCGTATACTCGAAAAGCGCTTGGAAAATTTCGCGCAGATAAAGCGTTGAAGATGGGAGAACGCTTATCGGCTCAGCCCATTACTTCTTGCAGCCCACACACATACAGCCTCTCTCTCTAGAAGATTTAATCGATAACCTGCAGGTGTTACAATATACGACGCAGGCTACTACTCTGTGCACCGGGAGGATTTCGGTTCTCTTTCCACCCTGGGGAGTCTCTTCCATATCCTTTAATTGTCTTCTGGACCGATAATTTTCCGATAACAACGAGACGCATGGCTGTCGCTTTGGAAAGAGCGAGATAGAAAAAATTGCAGTGAAATATTTCCAAGTCCTAATGGAACTACTGTAAGCGTATACACGTACTGTGTGTTCTCTAGAGGAGGAGAAAAATATAGTTATTTATTAAACCGTTCGATCGCAACATCAAACGCTCGCCTCTTCTTTTTATATAAAACGCCGACACTAATAAAAGCCGGAGATATAATCCCGCAGTTATATTATACCGGCGTCATAATAACGCTGAATTTTGGCTCTTCAAGAGACTCGAATCGAATCCCGGCGTGCCATAATTATACACCGTTTCGTTATTATCGCCCCTAACGAAATGATGGATCCGCCAATTAATCAGCCTCCCCCTAAGTCGAAATATTGTGTCCGAGAGCGACGACGAAATATAACGAATGTGTATATATATAAACCAACGGCCATATATGTATGTTATTTTATGACAGAAGAGCGAAGCGAAACTCGTCGTCCTTTGATTTGATTGGCAGAACAACGACGACGAATATTACCTGTACGAGCTTTTAAAATAATTACAGCCGCGGGGGTGTATTTTGGTTTGATCACCGGCAGAGATTCAATGCGTGTGCAGTTGGCTAGAATAATAATAATACCACTACTACACATTACAACGATTGTTTGCCTCTCGATATAATAATAATAATACCTGGCAGCACTAGTACGAGGAAAACTGAATTTGCATGATATCCTCCGAAAAAGCCGAAAGGTATAATACACTCCCCCCCTGCATTATAGTCATCCGGTGGCGCTTCTCCTTTTATTTCCTCCGGAGCTGTATAAGAAGAAGAAGCAGCAGCAGCAGCCCGAGTCGTCGTCGTCGTTTTTTTTCTTTCCCTCGGCCGAGTAAATAAAGCGTATTTCTTCTGGAAACGACAGAAAACTCAATAATCCTTGAAACGAAAGGAGGCGCGCGAGCGAGAAAGAACAGGTCGAGTGGACGGCGAAGCTCTCGTATATATATAGTTCGAGTGGGTCGTCAGCGCCGAGGAGAGGAAAAGTTAGATCGAGCAAAACGCCGAGTTGTTCTCCGTTGTCGTCTCTCGTCGAGTGTACACATTTTTCGAAAATCACGATCTTTCCCTTTCCTTCTTGTGTCGTCGTCTCTCGACGAGAAGAAAGTTTAGCTGCACTTGGAGTTTTTTCTTTTTTTTTGCAAATTGGATTTTTCGAGATGTAATAATTACGTTTCGTGCCTCGAGGCGAGATAACTGCATGAATGATAAAAGCGAAACAGTATACGCGAGAGACTCTTTGTCGCGAGGATTTTTATTCACCTCGAGACTATATACAGGAGAATCTCATGCATGTAAAAATATTCGATTCGAGGTCGACGTACCTACACTATACGTATATAGTCCTTGCGCGCGAGAAGCCGGAAGAACAACGAGATGGAACTTATATACTCTACCTTGTCTCTCTCTCTGACGTTTGATTTCGAATCGCCTCAGGGTCACAGAGCGAAGGAGGAGGAGGATATCATTTTCCGAGGGAGTCTCTACTCTCCCCGTGATTTTATCAGAGAGATATAGTCTACTCTCTCTCTCTCTCCCTGGGAGACGGAGAAAATTACTTTTATTATGATAAAGAGGCCGCGCTGTGCTCTTCAGGATCGAGATTTATACCGCAGACTCGAGGCATTGAATATGCAGTACTACACACACACGTGAAAAATGCCTCTATCTGATCGAGCCAAAACACTGTATTACAAGATCATCTTTCTCTGCAGTAATGCAGTGCATGCAACCCAATATGTGTAATACACATAACGAACACGTCTCTCCCGTTACATACAATACCCTATTATACATGTACGAAAAGCTCCGAAAAATCGACGCTGCACTAATAGACAAGCGCACATCTACGCTGTAACTTAATAATCGCCGTTCAAACAGAGAAGCTGTGCTATATAGACACAGACTCGGTGTGGTGGTGAGGCCATGATTAATTATCGTTGGAAATCCCGGGCTTAAAATTCTCACGTCCGATACTGTGTATACAGGCGCGAGCGCAGCAAATACACTTGGCAAATATGGATATGCCGGCGCGTTGGCCATTCGATATGTAGGTTGAAGCGCGCGCGGCTGTGTATAGCCGTGTGTTTAATTAACGTTATACGCCGCGCCTCCATCCCCTTTTACCACTGGCTGCAGGGGAGGCTTTATGAAAACGAATTTGCCCGCGCGGAGTCTGCTGTGGTAAATAAATAAAAGTTCGCTGCTGCAGTCGCTGCTGCGTATATCTATGTTGTAGTTTCATAGCGCGCGACGACTACTTTTTTACACAGCTGCTGCTGCTGCTGCTGCTGGTCTTTGACGTCGTGTTCGGGTAAACTTTGTCGACGCTGCGGGGAATTAGGAAGTGGACTTTTTTTTTTTTCAAATGTGCGTAATATTCAACGGAGTTTTGAGAATTTTTGGATGTTAAATTGAGTAATTTTCGCATGAAAGTGTGATTATATTTACAACGAGATTTTTCAAACGGAATTCGAGAGAGCTCGCTGGAAAATTCCTTAGTGTGTGTACGGGAAAATATTTCAATTTTAATGACGGATGTTTTGAGGAAAAATTGCGTTTGGAATGCGTGCGCGAATAAACAAGCTGCATATTATATTATATATTTTTTTTTTCGAAAAAATTTCCCCTTCAGATTTTAATTAAACGCGAATTTCCGACTCGAATTCCTCCTGCCAAATATCATTTTATGTTTCGGGTATAAAAACGTTAGATCAAATTTTACGATGTGTACACGCGCTAATTGCAATTTTCCGAAACGCGTCACACAATTATGTATATATCAGCGTTTATATAAGCGAAAACTCGAAATGCCGACGGATCGCGAAACAAAAAATTCCATAATGCTTCGGGATACACGCGGATACATCTAAAGGCAATGAATAATGAAGCGGTTGGCGTCGCGTCCATTTTCGCCTTCTCACTATTCTCGGCGAAAGCGAGGCAGTATATTATACACAGACACACACAGAGAGGGTATAACGATTCTGTCGAGGCCATGTTGTAGTGTTTGTGTTTATAGAAACCCGATAGCCACTGCCGATCGCTTATAACTCGCGTCTATACTTTCTGTTCTTGGCGATTATCGACGAGCTTCCTGATCGCGACCTTTGGCGGAATCGTTTGTCACTGTTGTGTGTGTGTGTGTGTTTTTATATGAAACATTTTTATTGATTTTTAAGTTTAGAAAAATATATTTCATTATAGGTTGGAGTAAATGTACTATTGGGATCGATCAGCTATTGTTTTTCTTTTTTTTGCATTAAAATTGGTCCTTAAATAAATAGTAACTGTTAAATTGCTCTTTGAGATATTGGTTAACAGGTATTATGGATAAAAGCAGTTGTTTGTGTTAATAAACACAAATAAACAAAAGCAGAAGCCGCCCGTCATCTCCGGCGCCTATTAGACACGAATTTGAAATTTTCGATAACCTCCTAATGAAGTTAGAATTTTCAAATTTGGCGCCATTTCGAAGATTACCAATCGGATAGACGATAGACCACTTCACTTTTCACGAATCGCTGTTTTAAAGGGGGAAAATTTTTAAGCGTATTATGCCACTAGACATTTTCACTAAAAACTATGTGTTATGAATCCGAGCATCTGAGCGTTATTCTGCTGATGCTGCCGCACAAGCGAGAGATGCGGTTCGGACGAGAGCTCGGAATTTATGGACTGAATACGCGCGATGTTTGCTGGCCTGTTGAATTGTCGCTTATATGCCCCTGACGCTATATAAATGCCGATGCATATACCCGCGGCGTATATAGCACTTCTTATTGCCGTGATATTTTATGATATATATTCCGAATTATTAACTTACGCCGGTAAAAATAGAGTTTCTATACCGATGCTGCTGCAGATGGTCGGATAAGAAGATTATTCATCGAATCTCGTCGGATAAACAAGACTTTTATTAACTTTGTGAAACTCGAATATTATATATGTATAGTCAGTGGAACACGCGCGCATAGACGAGGGCGCAGCTAAAATTAAACAGTCGTAAACTACATCGAAAACGACCGTAAAAATCCCATGAAAAATTTACATTCCACTGCGTCGTCGAGACGAACTCTCAAAAGAAGAAGAAGAAGAAGAAGCCACTGCTGGAAAAACAAGGAGAAACTCTCCGCAAACAAACGTATATATAGTATACGACTGACGAAAATATACAGAAAAAAGCGCCGCTAGAGAGCAAATCATCAAGTTGTCGGTTGCACGGGGTTGGCTAAAAAATTCAGGAAAACACGCGTCTTCCACCCCCTCAGACACATCCCTCTTTTCCAGCCTGTACAGAGAAAGAGAGAGGAAGCATAGCCTCCATCCCTGTGATAAATAAGTCAAGGGCCTCGCGCGCGACGCAACACGCGATACTTTGAAAGACGATACATTATACGAGCAGCAGCAGAGCCGGCTGCGAAAATGTCTCACTCACGGAGGGAAAAAGTAGGACGTGTGTGTGTGTGTGTACATGTATACAGACGCTGTTATCAATCAAAGAAGCGAAAAGCACGAGAGAGAGAGAGGGAGATGAAAAATTTCGCGCAGTAGCGCACGTGTCGCTGGCGTATATAACGCTGTAGTTAATGGCCCTCCATTATGAGACCAGACGTGTGTATGTGTGTGTGTGTAGTACGAAGGGGGGAAAGAAAGAGAACTGCTGCGGACGATAGATAACCAATTTGTCGGTTAATCTCCGATGAGCGCGTTATTCGGATATAGGTATACACTCTTCGGATATTATATTATATTATATTGAAGAGAGAGATTGAGTGAATTCGATATATATAGACACAGGACGTGATCTCATCCTTGGCCTACTAATCTGGGATTGGGAAAAGTGTTAAGGTATTATTTATGTCGGACCATCAGGGGCTTGTGTCTCTATGCGTGTGTGTATATATATAAATCGCGAGACTAGATACGTGACGATGGGATATTTGCTGCGAGTGTGTAAGGCGAGATTAAGGATAGGTATATATACGCTTTCGGCACGAAAATTAATGACGGACATTTTTATCGAGATACTGCGTTTTAATCGAAAGTCGTATAATTAAGCAACGTTTTTCGATGAATTTCCGCTCGGTAAGCATAATATAGAATTTTATTGAATTAATATACTACGAAAGAATTTTACGATTTTGAATTTGGCTCTCACTCTCGCTAATTAATGCATACGATATTCCGAATAATTTTTCGCGATTATATCATTCAAATATTGAGTATATATTTCGTCACACACGTCACCGAACAAAATTAAATTCTCCCTCTCTCGCAAAGTAAATCTTTCGCTGTACACGCGCACATGAGTTGCATAATATATTTCACGAGTATATATATATAGTATAGTACAGCGCGTTGTACTCCATAAAGGAAGATGATGAATGAAAAATATCCCGTGTGTGTGCGAGTTTTTAATATTTCGTCGTCGTCGTCCCACGCTTATAAAAAGCGAGAAATACAACAGAATCTCTGGAATATTTATCGAAGCGGATTTGAAGCTTAAAGCGTTACTCTTTATTTTCTCAAAAAAGCTCACCTTTTACAAACAAAAAAAAACCCTGACTGTTACCATCAGCATCAAAATCTCATAACTCCAGGCGCTCGTTTCGAGCTGCATAATTTTTACGAGATTATTTTCCCTCACACGCCCAGGCCGAAAAGAAATAAAAGCCAGCCAACCACAGCGCGACAAAGTTCATTATTATATGCGGACCGTTGCGGACATTTTATATTTCGCGCGCGAGAGAGAGAGAGCTTGACACTCTCATTTGCTAAACGTGACACGTGGTCAGCCACAACGAAAAAAAAAAAAGTTATACGGCTTTTCCATCGGAGGAAAATGGAAATTTCGGTGCAGCAGGAAAAATGCTCTCTCTCTCTCTCTCTCTCTCTCTCTCTCGCGGTTAGCGAAATCATAAAATATGCAAAGCGCGAATGCAAATCTATGCAATATGCATGAAAATGCGCAAATCGGGGAATGCGCGACTTTTTTTCGTTCTCTCTCTCGACCTCTTGTATTGTGTGTGTCCCCGCGCGCAAAACTGGAAATGCAATGGTTTTCTTATTACGCTCTTTCTCTCTCTCTCTGTGTAGTTTGCATGAAATTTTTATCAGCGCACGCGGCTCGCGAAATTAGCCGGAGGGGATTCGCTCTTGACGTTTCGTTAGCTCTCGCGCAGCTCTTTTTTTTCTCTCTCTCCGTTGTCCCGTTGTGTGTTTTGTCTCCCTCTTTCTCTGAACGAAGGGAGAATCAAATTTTGAACAACGGATTAGTGACGGACGTCGCTTCAGGCTGACGACTATATGCTAGTGACGTGGATTATTATTTCAATTTCGAAACAATTCCGGACGCGATATTATGCCGGACGATTATTATGTTGTAGTAATTTGTAAGAGCAAATCAGTGTAATAAGCGAATTCTCCGGTGAAATTACGCGTATGTGTATATTAGGGGAGATGTGCCCAACACGGACCTGCGCCCAGCGTGGACCCCCATCAGTTTCTAGCTTCTAGTCAGTAGTTTTTGGTGTTTCAAAAGTCATACTCTGAGGCTGTATTGCTATAGAGCGAGAGGAGAATAATTACACAACAAGATTTGATTCTCACTTTTTTGCTGTTGTCAAACGATAACTTCTTGATGCCCTGATAAAATTTTTCTATATAAAGTACACTTGTATTGTATTGCATGAAGTTCAGGAAAAAAATTTTGAACTTGCAAACGGTTACAGTTAGCAAAAAATAACATTTCTTAGCTTGGAAATGCTTTGAGAAGAGATCTAAAAGAAACTACGATCGATAT
>UCOJ01000653.1:0-76896 GCA_900474305.1 Cecidostiba fungosa
AGCTTTATTCAAGAAGGTATAGGGAACAGAAAAACAGTGTTTTTAGCTCCGACATCCCTTTAAAAAGAATTCATTTATATATATTTATTTTTCAATTTTTGTAGTTCCAATATGGAGTACTGGTTTGTATATTATTTTATAAAGAAATATATAAGAAGAGTGTTTGAAAGCACTTGCAAAATCATCAAGAATGCATCCGAACTTGAGAACAACGAATTTCTACCGATATGCAAAACTGCCAGATTTTTCAAATAAGAAAAGTTCTTTCGTATTTTCTCAAGTATGATGTATTCTTTGCAAGATATTCTAGTAATCCATTATTTTATCATTTTATAAACTTTTGTATTGCTGACAAAAAATGTTATTTATTTATGCAGATATAGTGTACGATAATTTAGTTCGTTCAAAACTTCAAACGATACTTCATCCAATCCTGTCGGATAATTTCAAAATTACTATAAAATCATAAAATGCGATGAAATTATAATTATACTTCGGGCGACGAACTGTTGATTTACAAGGTCCACTCGTAAATTTATCGTTTGCCAGATATTTCCAGATAGATGACTATATGGCATTATAAAAGTGTATGCTTCCAAAGATGTTTATTGTTTCAACGAGCAGCGCAGGTGTAAAGGTGGTTTAATATTTCCATATAACTGCGGTGGCAAAATGCAAATGCACTCCACGAGGAGTTGTCTATACTATTTCATTGGTAGACATTTTTTGAAATCAAAGAATTGTTAATATTTTATTTGCGTTTGAAATCTAAAATTTTTAATATTTATAAAATTTTCCAAAAAATTAATTACGAGATTAATTAAAAGTTTCTCTCGTTTAGAGCAGAATAGACGTACAATGTTATTTTATTTTATCTTTAATGTTATATATGCGCAGGTTATATCATTAAGAAATCATAAAAATATGCATAGCTGTTCAATTAATTGTTATCGAATGGAATATTTAAATTAATTTAATAATTTCTTGTAAATATTTTATAACTTTCGGTTAAAAGTTCGCGAGTAATATTACTTGTTCATCTAAAACCCAATCCAAAGGACTCTGTAAAAAAAAAATAATTTGTTGGGTGCATTTAATGGGTTGCTGTGCTACTATCTTAAAATACGATCTATCGAGGACGTGTCTCTGTTTCGATATTCTCAGAGAATCCTTCGCCAAAATGTTATACCTATGCTCTGCTGTATTTTCATATAATAGACTCGTGTTTGCCTGCACCGCATAAAATATCATTCTGAAAAAGAACACGAGTCCTGTCTTTATTTGTTTATAATTTCAATGCGCGCGTGCTTGCATATGCTCAATCACTCCGCGAGTATCCAATAAAATAACAAATATAACTGCTTTTCCGTATAAAAGTTTAATTCTAATCATATGACTACAAGTAAAGTTCGTAAAAATTACAATTAAATAAATAAATAAATAAATAAATAAATATAGCACGATAATTAAATAAAAAAGCTAGTCGTCGCTATCAAAGACAAGATTCTTATGTCTCGTTCTCTTCGTCAATCTGCAGAAGAGGTGAGTCGGTGGGTGGCTCGGTGGGCCACTTGCCAGCTGTCTGCGGTGGTTCGTCTGTCTCCGAAGGAGGATCGGTGATGGCGATCGGGCCAAGAGGTTCTGCAGTTTCCTCGGACGTCGGTGCCTCGGTGGAAGACGAAGGCTGAGCTGCTTCGGAAGTGTTCGCTTCACTATCGATTTCCGGTTTAGAACTGCTGCTGAGATTGAGAGGCTCAACTGGTTTGGGTGGCATTAGCTCGGTTGCTGGTACTTCCGTTTCCTTCTCGCACTGGCGCCCGTAGAAACCAAGTGGGCAGACGCATCTGGGTTTTATGAAAGAATCGGGAGTTAGATTGATATTTATCTCATCATAAACATATCGTATACAGGTACAACATTAAGTATCTGAAGGATTATATGCAAAAATGATAACTTGTAATAAAAAAGCAAATGACGAATCTAATCGTAATTAAAAGATGCAGAAAAACTGCAATAGAATTTCAAGACAAATGTTCTGCACGATAAAGCAAGCTAGTATAATAAATTACACGCGCTCCGTAGTCTCACCTGTAATCTCCAGCCTCAGGCGTCATACTGATACACGTCGAGTTATTCTGGCAGATGTCCTGATGCTCGTCGCAGTAGGTGAGCCGTTCATCGCAGAGGTCACCGGTCCAGCCGGGCTTGCATCGACACTCCCAGGGCTTCCTGCAGGTGCCATGTACACAGCCTGGATACGGCACGCATTCGGTGCAGTTCTGACCGGTGTAACCCACGCGGCATCTGCAGCTATTGGGTCGGCGACAGCCGCCGTGTTCTCGGCTGCAACCCGGTGCGCAGATCGCTATATAGAGAGAGAGAAAAAAAATGACAACGAACAAGGTGAGATGCGCTGGCTGGACGGAAACTGGATATATGCTTCGCTAGGCATGGCGAATTAGAGCTCTTTGATGTTCACTGATGCTGTATAGTCGCTTGCTGTTTTAGACGGGACGCTGCTGCAATATACTCTTTTATTTTTTTTTGTGCGGCGGCGCAGTCTGCTGTGACTTGGATGCACTCGCTTCATTGACTTTACATCGATAGCGCTGGATTTCGTTTTCTTTTTATATTATGCGATAGAATGAGAGCCTTATATGCGCGTATATTATTTTGAAGTATATTTTCTAGTTTAGCAATCATTTTGATGGTTTAATAAATATCTGTTTGTTCGTTTAATAAATATCTAAATAAAGAGTTTGCTAGGAAATGCACTTTCGATGCAAGCAAAAAGAATTTTTGAAAGATTTGCGATGTTTAGGTATATAGATTTATGAAGAGGTCATAATATCTTCTTTTTTTAAATGTAACTTGACTCTCTTGATTTTATAATAATCACACCTAAAGCTTGTCCCGAGAAAGTAACATTTCTTGTATTCTTATTGAGATGATAAAATGAGATACAAGTTCGGAGGTATGGCGAATGATACAGCGATGTTTGCTATCGAAATAAAAATCGCAAGGCTCTCCTCTGAACGGCAAGTCTTCGAGCAAAAGTTCAAAAAGAGCAAAACGTGTATTTGATTAAAATACACTCTCTCTCGGAGTGCTTGTAGAGGTGCATAATTAAAAAGACTTAATGGTTGTCCCTAAAGTAAAAGCAATAAATTGGCTTGCGAGTTTTTGGTTTTGAGATACTTTTTTCATATTTTTGTAATTTATTCGAATTGTATTAATAATGTACGAAAGAATATTATCATCTTTCGAAAGTTTTTTGCAAGCTGTCCTAGTAGCTATAACTAATGATTTACTGAAGCTGTACTTACGGGTGGAACATAAGAATCCTGTCCAGCCTGGTTCACAGCGGCATTCAAGAGGACCTTGACATGTTCCATGGACGCATCCTGGTAAAACTGAACATTGCTTGCACATTGTTCCTTGCCAGCCAAGTCGACATCTGCGTAAAAATTGAAATATTAGTAATAAATTGAGTGTCATGTATTGAACATTTTTTTTGGCTATAAGCATTTAGAGAACGTTAATTTTTAAGCTATTTGAGATAAACTAATCTAATTGTCATGATAATGTAAGGAAACGTCGGCAAAAGAACACCATAGCAATTTAAAAATAAGATTCGTTCCTTCCATGTTACTCTTCAATAAATGAATTTTGCTGCAGTTTCTAAAAAGCATCCTTAAATACGAAACATTGTTTAATTCGTAGTTTATTATGGCAAGACATAGATCTAACACAAACTTAGCGCTTTTTTAAACATGTATCTATCAAAACTTGTAATAACTTAATTACAATTTAGATCTTGTCTCTACTTTAAATTATTTGCACACAGAGCTTGAGGCCTACAGCTCACAGTATTCTATACAGTTTGCAACTCATGGTATTTTATACTACCACATAATAGCTCTCCGAAAATTATGAAAAACAAAAATGTATACCATAAAGTTCCTCAAATTAATACTTACTTGCACTCGCCAGGTTTGTCGCAATACCCTTGGCTCGGATTGCAATCGGAAGCGCAAATCGGCTCGTTGCAGAACAGTCCCTTCCATCCGGGGTCACAAGCGCACTCGAAGCTCACGTTACACCTGCAAAGCACAAGAGTTCGTAAACAATATGACTCACAGCACCTCAGCACAACAAACTTTCCTGTGTGTGAATCAATGTACGTGTCTATTATGGGCGAATTCGTATACACATCATGCAGGAAGTAATACCGTCAAGAGAAAGGCAATAATAAGAAAGCCGCGACGGGATTTTCGGATTTCTGGTCACGACTGTCAACTCTGTGCAGTATAGCCGATATTATGACGAAACAGGATCCTCTTCGCGCTTCAAGAGAGTTCGAGTTCCAAGCGCACATCGGTGCAAAGCTCGCGAACGCGAGCGGTGAAAGCGAATACCGTTGTTGCTGCGATGCTATAAAGGCATCGTCATTTTTCCCGCTTTTTTTTTAACGATACCGAGCGACGCGCCATGCGTTTGAACAGCGATACCGTTATACCAAGGATACGTTTTGCGCGGGCTAAAAGCCGAGTTTATGAGCTAGGATGACAGGCGAGGAAAGCGGTACACTGAGTTTCATGAAGTACTTTGTACGCGGTGAGAGATACGTGATGTTTGAAATCCGAGAATGACAGTGTGCATTTAGTTTCTACTACTATAACGCTGCTTTATAATATTTTATAGTTTCATTTTCTGATTGATATAATAATGATTTGTGATAAACGAAATAAATAATTACAGCAATGGGAATATTTGAAGTATGCGACTAAAACCACAGATTATATTTTTAATCCAAAGTTAATTAGGAGTTTCCCTCTAATTCTAACGAAGTTAAACCTGTATTTGCATAGACAGTTGCGCGGTGGCAGTGAAATCCTCGACACCCTGTTATATACATTACTAATATAATATTGTACCTATACGTCTAATGAATTGGGTACTCTCGCACAGGTGCGTTTGGCTAACGTGTGATAGCAATATATGCAACTCTATTTTAGAATAAATGCAGATTAACGATTATGCTCGTTTTTAATTGTACAATTTGACATCTTTAGCGAAAGAGTAAGTCTCGTAACTTTTCACATAATTTATTTGATTTCATTATAATTTTATGAAAAAATATTTCAAGCTATTTTAAAGGTTTTATAATTTGATTAACAATGTTTCAGATTCTTTTATTTTTTTAGTCGGCCATTCAAAGTGTGTTCTTTATATTATTTGCTTACTACCTACGAGCATTCTTATACAGGAAGAGTATATAGTGCAAATAGAAACGTGCCATGTGTGACATCGTACACAAGAAAAAGAAAATACGATTTCTAATTTAGAAATTTGTAAACAGTGGAAAAACCAACTTGTGTGAAAGTACATCTTTTCTTCACGTGGAATACTTTTTTTTAACGGAGTGAATTGTTTAATATAAGATTCTTATTTAGAATTTCTAAACATTTCAAATAATATATAATATGCACATTTTATAGCAACGAATTCGACTCGAAAACGTCTGTTGTACTTTCTTATACTCTCGCTGTTACATTTTACGTTACATATTCTATTTTTGACAAAGCATTTTTGTCCCAACCGTATGCAAATTCATCCACATAGCAGATTATATGTTTAAAATTTTAGATAACCAATTTTTTTCAGGAGAATATTTTCAAAATACCTGCCATGCTGACAACCAGGTAGAGCGACGCATTTGTCGCACAGTTCGCCGTAGAAGCCAAGTTTGCAGCGACATTCTCCGGGTCTCCTGCAGTATCCTTGAAGAGGGTCGCATCCTTTCCGACAAATTGGCACGTCGCACAGGTCCCCGGTCCATCCTAATTTAGGCAAATAATTCATTTTAGATGAAGAAATATGAGCGTGCAAATTACGGGCTGCAACTAAAGATATGGAGATTGCTATTCCAAGAATTTTGCTAACCTGCGAGTAGGTGGACTATATTATTTTTAAACAAGAAATGTCGCTGATCTTGTTTTTGAAATATATTTGCTACGCCTAGTTCTTATATTTGCCTAGTGTGTCACTCGAAAAGGATCGTTTTACAAGAAAAAAGCTATTATCTTACCTGGTAAACATTTGACTTCACCAGCCTCGTCGCAAATGTAGTGAGAATTCGGATGCTGTGTCGCCGGGATTTCGCACGCCTGCTTTTTCCATTTCGGGACGTACCTACATAAAAATCCACATCTTGTTGAAATTCATATGCATATAATGAAAAAAAATATATTGTGAAATTCAAATACCCTCAAGAAACTAGATCTTGCTAAAACTAGCAGATTGTACAAGTCATCCGGCTCGAAGCCGACGAACTTGTGCACAACCATACAGACGCGCTCCAAGAAATAAAGCGCGAGTGGTCCCTTCTATCTCGACGGATCTCCCGAAATTGAAAGATCGAGAGTCGAGAGGATTCCCGCGCAAGCAAAACCGACGTCTCCCACTCCTTGGATTTTGGTCTACTGCCTCTAGATCAGCAGTTTTTTTTTAGTTTTTGTAATTTTATTTTGTGGAAACTAGTTTCTCTCGTATACAGGTTTCGTCGAGTTGGTCGTTTTGTGGAATATATAAGCGTATGCGGAGAGAAGAGTCGATGCAAATCGCGAGAAAGAAAGTGTATACGCGTGTGTTGTCGTAGAAAATAGAAAGTGATGCGTGAGTTTTGTCAGCTGTTGAATTAGCTTTCGGCAGAATGCTTCGTCACGTATTTTATATCCGGATTTATATAGACCGGAATCGAGTCTAATAAACAGTCGAGTCACGCGTACAAACTTTATATGATTGAAAATTCGAGAATTTTTTAAGGAAAAACGTTAGAGTAGCTACATAAATTCAATAAACTGGTAAAAATAAAAATCCGTTCTGAGAGAGTAAGTTATCTCGTTCACCACACAGTTTAGTTTTGCAAGCTCGATCTTCTCCTGACAATATAAGTCATCCTCCGATACATTCAATTCAGTCAAACCTATTGACATTTCGGCACAAAAATCTAATCTTATCAGAGCATCAAGCACACTCCCACGCTGTTTTTCCCACGACAATCATCCAGCCCAGTCGCACAGCCTCGAAATAAATATAAAAAATCGTAAGTTTCCAACCTGCTGACTGACCTAGGTCCAGCAGTCGATCCCAGAGGCAGTTGCAACATGGTAACTCCTAGTATCGCCGCAGCCCGGCTGATCATCGTCGTATCGTGTCTCTGAAGCTCCAGTTGTCCGCTCGTCTGCATGAGAAGCAGAGGGCCAAGGCCCACCGCGATGATAAGCGCCAACATGTTGCCACTCGACTTCCTAGCCAAGAGGAGACTGCCGCGAGCTTGAGGCTTGCTCGATTCCAAGAGCAGTTAACGGGACTGGCGAACGCCGCCGATGCCGCAGCTCCTTTTCGAGGTCACGGCACACTTCGTTCTCCCGCTTGTATATACGTGAGTATGTACGCGATGCATGTGTATATCATATATATACACAGTCGAGGTAAAAGCAAGCCGGTATAGTACAAGAGAGATCGTGATTCTCTCTATACGTATATGTGTGTGCAGCGCATCTCTCGAGGGGGTGAGCGTGTGTGTGTGAGTATATATCGTTGTTTTCACGCCGAGAGCTGCTGCAAGTTCAATGTACCGCGGCGATCGGACTTGCTAGAAGGATCCTTGGGTAGGGGGAGAGAGAGAGCTCGGAAGAAAGAGAAACAGCGAGAGGAGAGTTAGACTGCGATGCTGCTGCTGCTGCAATGAGAGGGAAGGATAGGTAAAAAGAGCATCAGCGGGGGGAGAATTTATCTCGATCGCGCTGCTGCAGCGGACGAGCAAAGAGAGGAAGATGAGCAAGCCAAGCGAGAGGGAACGAGACGGGGAGAGTGACAAAAAAGGCGAGAGGATCAGGCCGGTTGCTCGCTTTTAAATGCTGTGTATACTCCGCGCGCGAATATAACCGACCTGATGCGCGTTCAGAGAGAGAGAGAAACGGATTTGTTCGATCCACGCGGTTTTACCTTTGATTATGCGCATCTTCTGAGATTTTTTGATAATTGTACGATTTTTCCAGTTTCACGATTGGAATTCGTCGACGATTATTCGACTCATTTCACAAGAGAGAATATAAGCCGCTCGATATATTAAGGTAGTCGGAGGATTATATCTCTCTCTTTCTTTCTCCAGTCGACGTTCCATCATTAGACTGTGTAGCATTGACAGATTATCTCATAGGGATTATCTCGAATACTTATCGAGCTATTGAAAGATTTATAACTGTATATATCCACGCGCGCGCAATAATGCCTCCGCTAATGAACGAAGCCGGCTTTGCCGCCTTCATTGTATGCAGCCTGAATTTTTTCCTAAAATAGTTCCTTGTACATCGCGATCTTTATATATATTATATTCCAACCGGTTTATCTCCTCCGCGCTCTCGCAATACGGCATCGCACAAAAGGCAAGTTTGCAAGCATACATTATAACTTGACTATATTTATATATGCGTGCGCCGTCTGCATATAGGTATATACTTAAAAAGTGAAACGGCCGTGTATCCGAATTGCTTGTTTTACGCAAACCAGGTCGTGCCTGTTGCTCTCGTTGAAGGTATATATACATAATATACATTACGTTCGCAAAAGGACATCATGCTCTGGAGATGACACTCGGCGTCACCGCAAAGAATACACCTTGATTTTCCCTACTGAAACCGCAGATCTCCGACCGCAACAATCCTTGCGCAATAATCCAAGCCTAACGATGCTTATATCCCATATAGCCATATTCCACGAAGCTGCGAGAGTTTCGCAGAGCTGCCCCCAGAGAGAACTTTACGATCGGCAAAGATCGATAATTTAATCCTCGATATTTACCTGCGTGTGACAACTCGGCAACCGAAGAACTCTTATCTCTCGGTATTTCCGGGCTAACCCGTGGACGATTCGACCATCAGCTTCTCTCGATCCTACGCGTGCGCTCTCTGTACTAATTCGAATGCGGTGAGGGACGCTCATCCTCGTATAATAGACCGCCGAGCGGATTAGGCGTTATGCGCGCGTGAATAAACTAAGGCCTGAAAAATCGTGTGTACCAAGATTGACGCTAATGCGATCGCGCAATTACTTACGAGGTCCGGTGTCCACTCCATTAGGTTGTCTCTGAAGCACGGGAATTTGAACGAGTTAGAGCTGTGTAAGCTGCTTTCGTCGAAGAACCGACGATTTAGGACGTACTGTATCATCGCTCTGCTTTCGGAATGGATTGGAATACGCGCAAAGCAAGTATTATAAGAGATTTTTCTTTATAATTTCGAACGGATGAGAGCCTCGCACAGTTCAATCAATAAAAATATATAGTTAGTCTAACGGATCGTCAGTCGTCTCTGCAATTTTTTAGCAGCCATCCCGAAAAACCTTTTATATAACATACGATGCATTTCTCTCGATACACTTTTATTGAATAACCGTACATCCCGGCTCTCTGACGCAAGCCGTGGCTCTCGCTCGCTCACAAAGTATATATCAGCCGAGAGAAAACAGGTCAGCGACCATCGCGTCAACTCGATCAAGTGTCTCGTTCGCGACGACTGTTCTCTCTCTCTCACTCTCTGCGAGTTCGCAAAAAGGACGGCTCAAAATTCCTGGAGGGCGCGAGACCAGAAGTAAAGCGCTTACGAGCCAGCGAACAGCCAAAAAGAGGCCTCGAGCGTCAAATCCCTCGCGCTCAACTTCGCGCGTTTTTACACCTATATAGCTGCTTCCTCGCTCTTTCTCTCTCGATCTCGCGGTATTCACGCCTCTCTGCAGGCTTCGTCTGATTTCGGCTTTCTTTTCGCGCTGCTGTATACATACACACCTGACGAGTTTTATTCAATTTATATACATTTCTTTCGATGCTTATAAATAAAAGTGTATAGAAGCTTGTGTTATTATCAATCAAAACAATAATCTCAAAGGAGTTACAATATTTCCGAGAAGAAAAGTTAACGGAGAGAAAAATTTCTCACGCCGAGGGCTATATCAGTATAGAAGAAAGCCCGTCAATAAAACAACGTTAAACCTCGTTGCAAATCGAGTATAGGCTTAAGCCTCCACACACATGTCTTCCCTCCGAGCATCTCAGCCCTCCGAGCGAGAGCTTTTCATATATACATCGAAGGGATCCCACAACTAAACACGAAGACGCAAGTCTCCTCCTAATCCTGCGTTATAGATGGGCTCGAAACTCCAAGGCGACGCACAGCTTCGGGTCTCACGTTGCCGGTCGGTCGAGAGAAAAAAAGAAGGAAAAGATTAATGCCCCCGTAACGGTATACAGTATATAGTAAATCCCGTCGAAGAAAAACCGAGCTTGCTCAGGGCCGTGGAAATTCGGAAAAGAGAAGCTCTTGCGAAGGGGTGTAGTTTCCCGAGACTAATTTTCTCGGGGGTGTCTAATGAATTTTTCTCACCGCACTATAATGCGTATACTACGAGAGCGTCTTGGGACGTGACGCCCGCCGAATTTCACGTTTTATACAAGGTGCAGAGCACAACGCAGCAGAAGCCGCGAGTTCCCATGAAGATGAAGTAATTTATTTTTTCGGCTTTGTTTCTTTTTTTTTAGATTCCTTGGCGGCCCTGCTCTTGAAAACTCAATTTCTTTTTATGAATAGGATACCGGACCTTTTTTCGACGCCTATCTACGTGCACTTGTTGCTCTCTCGCGGCTCTTAATTGTTTCGTTGTGTATACGTCTTTGTGCCGTCATAATGGGCTGCTCAGTCTCGAGATGTATTACAAACTGTGAGCTTATTTAATTTTCGACCGATTAACCATCTGAAGATGATAGACCTATCTAAATATGAACTTTTGTATATATGATGGGGAGAACGGACAACGGGATAATATTATAAAGACTTTGTTTAGATATTCACATATAATAAGTTTTATTAATTCGTCTAGCATATTTACAGTGAGTTGTGTGATACTATTTACAAATAAATACAATCGTTTGGCGCGCGAAACAATCGAGTTGTCTCGTTCGCGCTCTCCTTACCAATAGGAACTCTCGTACAGTCAGTTCGTTGCAGCTTGAGCAAGTCGCACGGTCAATATTATTATAATATTAATTACAAAAATATCATACAAAACGTTTGGGTTATTACGAAACTATTATAACTGCGTGTGATGGGTGTATGTGTGTGTATAAATGTGTGTGGCTATCATGCGTGGCGTGTAAGAGGTGTGCACTGTTATACAATATAGAAATGATCGCCCCGCAGAGGTGCACTCGAATTTCGACACTCGATCGTAAGTCAAGATAAGCATGCGTGCATTATAGCGTTAAAAAAGTATTCAAATAAGCTCGTCCATGCGTTATAATAGCTATATATACATTTTTTAGATTAGAGAATGAGAGTTTTAGAGCGACCTCTCGGAGCGTCTTTCGTGGCTATGGCATTTTGGTGAAACTGTAACACGTGTCCTATACAACGTTTCTATATGTATACAATAATGTAGATATATAAAATATATAACTTTTTACAGGGAGAGAGACGCTGGTCTCGACGTCGACAATGATATAGAAAATAATTAGCCTACAGGTAGTTTTACAATATTATTACAGTAGAGCGATATACACGATACGAGTAAATTCCTAAGATCTTTGCGAGAATTGTACTTCATTGGTCTATATACGCGCATCGAAAGACTGGCCATCGTAGTGCAGTCCTCTCGTCATCATGTATAATATATTATGCTATCCGAGCACCGTGTCCTAATCTTAAAAACTATACATGCATACGCAACGTCACTCGCGTCCCTTGCGGACTCTGTACACTGTCACAGAACGACGCTTCGTCGTATAAGTATATTATTCAGCTGAATCATCGGCGCTTCGTTTTCCGAACTTGAGCGGCTGAGGTCGATAATCTCTCTTATAACGCAGAGGTTCATCAGACCTCCTCTTCGGGCTCGATCTCCTTGCCCCGCCTACAGAGCTTGACAATGATGATGATGCAGAGAATGATGGCGGCGCACATGCTGGCAGCAAGGAAGGCCCAGGGGTAGATGTTGTCGAAGTTTTTTTTTATCCAGTGCACGTGGACGGCGGAGCTGGGCCTGGTGTCGACCTCGATGGGAAAGCTGCCGGGTCCCTCGTTCGAGGCGATCCTCACGAGGTACTTGGTGCCGGGCAGCAGACTGATCTGGGCGACGTTAGAGTCGGCCACCTGGTTGCCCATGAGGCCACCAGTCTCGGGCTCCCAGGAGACGACGAACGACTCCTTGGCGACCTGGCTCTGCTGACGCTCGTCAGCCTCGGAGTCGACGGTCGACGGCTCGCTGTTCTCGTCGATGCGCTGGTGAAGCTTCTGCTCCTGCTCCTGGTCCTTCCTGCGGAAGAAGAACCGCCGGAAGACCTCCTCGGGGATGGCCTGCTCCTCGTCCTGGTTACGCCACTCGAGCACCTTCTCGCCGTACTTCTCGAGGAAGAACTGGCGCACGCGGTCGTTGAAGCGCTTCTGCTCGAGGACCTGCTGCCGCTTGAGCTGGCTGTCGACGTCGCGCCACGAGATGGTGGCCTCGAAAAGTGGTCCCTCCTTCAGCGAGTCGAGTTTTGGAGTCCATTCCTCCCAGCTGAAGTGGGCGACGCCACCGTCCTCGACCACCGCGACGATCCACTCGTCCTGACGCAGCGACGACGGGGCTCGGACTCCCGGATAATAATCGAAGACTTTCCACTCCTGCTGCACCTTGCGCATCAGAACGGCCACGTCATTCTTCGAGAGGCTCACTGGTGCTCGCTGAGGCGCCGGCAACATCGACGGCAGGTACTCCTCGACCACTTGGCTCTTCCGGTACTCGCAGGCCGTCTTGCAGGATGGACACTGTGGACAGAGAAGAAGATTTTCACGTTAGTCGATTATACGCTTTTTTTTTATACGCTTACAACTTGTTCACTCCGTGCGTCAGAACAGACAGTCTCTCGAGTGCTCGCTTCTTAACATACAAATATTCTTATAGCGCGTGTGTGTGTGTGGAGCTCTTCGGACAAGCAGTAAATACGCGCTTTATCGTTAACGACCCATCGAGAGCCCCGTTAAAAATTTGTCCACTCAAGCCGGTGGGAGATAGCGAGCGACATAAATTGAGCGGTTCCGGCGCGAAAAAGCGCATTCCCGGAGCTTTTTTACGACACACTATACTACTCGCCGCGCGATAACTTATTCGAGTCCTGAGTAAATAATTAGCCGTCTCCTCGATCGTTCACGAAATTCTCTTTACGCCAAGTACCCGCTCGTTTAGATACGTCCGGCTCCCTCTTTCTCTCTCTCTCTCTGTGTCAGTCGGGTAATTTTAGTGGCCGAGTAAAGTGCATCCCCGGCTAATTAACGAGCCCGAAAATTCCGATGCGCGCTTATCTGTTTTCGCTCGTAATTCTCAGATAAGATTTAAGGGCTCTAGGACCCTTCTCTTTTCATAAATTTCTGCTCTTACGCTCAATTTCTAACGTAGCGCTGTAGTCGCTCCTAAATATTTGAGAGAAGAGGTAGATCCTTATCTCGCGAGAGGAGCCTGTATAGAACGACGACGACGAAGAGAGAGAACAACGACTCCCTTTTCTTTAGGCGGCTATGAGAACAAGGAGCCTGCCTCTGCTTTTTGTTTGTTCGTCGTGTATTTTCGGAGTGCGCGTATGAGTGCGTGCTTTGTTGCCGCAGCTCGCGAGAGGAGACATTGCTGTGTATTACGGATCTCCGCTGAATGAATAACTCGATGTAGGCGGTGAATTAAAATTCTCGGAGCAGTAGTAGCAGCATAAATATGATCGGACGGAAAATTGCCGTGACCGTTTGCAACGCGATGAATTATGCCGTGAAATACACGCAGCCGCCGCAAGGACGGTCTGTATACAGCTATGAGCGACGGCGAACCTCACATAGAGCACGAATTCTGTCCGCCTCGCCGGCCATAATTACCCGACAAAGCGCCTATTTATTGTAGACGGCCGGGGGATCTTTTTCGGCGATAAATTTTCCCAAAGAGGCATTGTGTGCGTGTATACCTATAACACACTATGCGCGACAGGAAAATCGCCGCCGGAGCGTTCGGGGAAAAGATCAATATCGCACGAGAGAGCGAAGAAGAAGAAGAGACAGTCTGCCTCGTTGCATCTATGCCAGAGAACTGTTTTTTTTTTGTTGGCTATGTATGCGTTCAAAACGCAAGCCTAAGCAGAGCCGCTGCTTCTGTTCGGCCTTCCGTGAAAATCGGCAGGTAGTCCGTCGAGTTTCTCCGTCTCTCACGAAAGAGAGAGAGAGAGAGAAAGAGCACGTTGGACGTCTCCTGTTGCATCGCCGGCGAAGGGCGCGCTTCACAAGATGGATCGCCGAATTGAGACGCGCCTCTCCCTCTTCTTTCTTCGTCTCTCATTCTCCGCCTGCCTTTATGTCTCACAGAGTATATAGAGACTACACAGTCGTCGTCGTGGGAGCTCAGCCAGGAATTTTCTCGCGGTCCGGCGATTTTTTGAGCGCCGAGTGTGTGTGTGTGTAAACGAGAGCCGACGTATAAGCTCGATATATATTTTTTTCTTCTTCGTTGTTGGAATTTGGAAAATTGAAATTCGAAGAGGGTGAGGCGACCGATCTCCAAAGCGATAACTGCGTATATCTATTGCTTCTTTCGGTTTTTGATAAATTTTATCTAAATTGAATTCTGAGCCGCGATTCGAGTGATGAATCGGAATGATTCCGGAAAACAGTGGGGTGCGGCGTGATTTAAATATCCGTTCGTTATAGATGTATATTACAAATATATACAACAGTAGTAGTAGTAGTAGGCTCACACATAAAGCCTATACTACGAAACGAGCGGCATCGAGATGAGAAGAGAGAGAAATAGGAATGCGCGCTCGGCTGCGAATTTGCCGGGCGATCGGAGATCGGGACCCAAAAAAAGGGTCAGTAACTCGAGAAGGCAGAGCCCAAGGGAGAGCGCATCAGTCGGATCGATGAGCGCGCGCTTCGTTGCGGCGATCGGATTGCAACGGCGGCTGCTCTGCACACTTGATGCAACAGCCGCGCGCAAGGATTACTTGTTCGCGGCTCGCGATTAGCGAGCTTCTTTTTGAATTTCACACGAGCGCATATCTGTGTATTAGGAAATTAATTAATTATCGTAGTTCGTCGCGTGAAATAGGAGCGATAAAAACGCGATATTAATCAGGAGGGATCTAAACATATATTTTTCTGCCCGATTATAAACCGAAATAAATCTTGATGGTGTGTCGGGTATGAGAGACGCTTTCTCGAGAGAGTCGTGTCGCTCCGAAGGAAAAAAATAAGAAGACGTCGTTCGCTTGTATGTATAGAGAGAAAAATCGACGGAAAAAAATGTAAATTTCGGTGTAATAACTCACGTCGCGCTGCGTTTTAATATATGCTTAATTATAATGCGCGCACGCGTTATTGCGATTATGAGCAGGGAATTAATTACGCCGTTGATGATGCAGCGTGCTTCGTGTACAGCTAAATTTTTAGCATCGAGCTCCGCGGGAGACGAGTATTATACGTTGTACGCGCATTCTTTTCGTGTCGCGGATAGCTTACTCAAACTTTCGTGTAGGCTGCTTTAATAACTCAAATGACGGCTATTAGATATGCTAATTTATAAGCATCGGCGCGCCTTTTTACGCGTTTTCATTTCGGCCACTATAGCATAATAGTCTCCGTCGAATATTTTAATTCGATAAAAGAGGCGTTAATGACATGTCAATTATTGCCGAGAGCCATAATGTATTCTCCGAAGAGAGAAAAGTCTCTTTGAAAATTTTCGAGCGCAAAAAGCCAGATCCGATTCCGGGAACCCGCGAGAAAAGATCCACGCACATACACACACTAGAAGATCCAATTCCCCCCTTTGTAAAGAGCGAAGAAAGAAGCTGAGCGAGCAAGAGAGTTCGTTCGCACACACGTATACACACATACAGAAGGTGAATCATATATTTTTACCTGCTTGTACTCGTAGTCGTCGCAGCTAGCCGCGCTGCCGGTCGCTTGTTGTTGCGTGGTAGCCGTCCTCCAGTTGCCGCCGCGGCCGCTCCACTGTTTCTCCAGGGACTCGCAGTGCTGCCAACACTGAAAGCAAAGAGAGCCGAATTTAGCGGGGGTCCTTAGAAAAACCTTGCTGCTGCTGTAGTGTGTAAAAGGACCAACAAAGGAATGGGAACAGGGAATGAAAAGGGAAGAACTACGCGTTGATGCATCTTTGCTGTTGCTTTTATCGCGCGAGAGAGCGAATGACGAATGGCGCTGTTCGATTATGTAAATAAAGCTTGTCGGGATTGAAAAAAAGGAAGAAATTTTTAGAGAGCCGCAACGCTTTCGTGTCTACAATCGTCGTCTCGACGAGATAAAGGCTAAATTGGCGGTGAGAGAGAGAGAGAGATGATGATTATAAACGCAAAAGTATATTAATCCCGGCAGTATATATTTATACACGCGGCGATTGTGCTGAATCGCAGAATAAGACACTGCAGTCGAGTGAGACGCTGCGGAGAGAAAGAAATTTTCGAGAGAAAGTGAGAGGGGGAGGACTAAAAAATCGGAGAGAGAGAGAGAGGGTCTGTTATATGCCTGAAACAGGTTGGAGGCTAATTCGAATCCTTCTCCCCTTTCTCTCTTCGTTGTTGTTTTCATATTTATTGGGGTACCCGCGAGTATAGAGCCGAGAGCGAAGAAGAAGAAGAAGAAGCTGAGGCAGCAGCAGCAGCAAGAAGAGAGGGAGCCTGTTTCGTGATTTCCTCGTCGTTCGTTCGTTCCTTTTTCTCTCTCTCTCTCGCGTCTTGTGTGCTCTTTTATTTTCGAGGGAAGCCCACTCAGTCAGCTTCGTAGAAACGCCACGGGGGCAACGTTAATGACGTATCCGAAGGAACGCTACTCAGTCTTTCCGCTGTTGCTGCTGCTGCTGCTGCAGGATCAAACTCACGTCTCTCTTTCTTTCTCCCGCAATATACTTTTTCTTTCTCTTTCTTCTCTGCGCACGGAGGCCGTTTAATAAATTCATAAATCGCCGAACGCGATCGCGCTCTTAACATACTTGATTTACCGCAATTATAATAGCGGCTGCTTACAAGGTCCTTGCGTATATATACTTTTTGCTGCTTTTTTTTTACTCTACTACGCTCCGCACAGATTCCACAGATCGTCGTTACCTCTCGCGCTCCGCCCGAATTTCGCGTAAATGCTCTTAATTGTCGGCGATTTGCCCAGCACACACACCTCTTTGCTCGTTGATTCAATTAAATTAACGATCTCTCTCCTCTCTCTTTCCGGAAAGCAAACGGTATTATACACTATCCCCTCCGATTTGCATTCGCCTCGTAAAATTCGAGCTCCTCTCTCGGTT
This sequence comes from Cecidostiba fungosa, assembly GCA_900474305.1. Taxonomy (NCBI): domain Eukaryota; kingdom Metazoa; phylum Arthropoda; class Insecta; order Hymenoptera; family Pteromalidae; genus Cecidostiba; species Cecidostiba fungosa. The sequence continues at coordinate 17,386 of UCOJ01000653.1, forward strand.
TTACGAGCGCGATTTTTCCGGCTTTCGTCGGCGACAAATTACTCCAGCCGTTTGAGGAGAAAGAGAGCGTAAATATAAATACAGTGATCGAGCGGTACTATTATTCTGTTATGCGGTGCGCGCGGGAAAAATTCGTTTACGCGCGCGCCCGTGATTATCGCCGTCTTCTCTCTCTCTCTCTCTCTCTCTACTACGTGTATATACACTCTTTATATAAGCGGTACTTGTATAAAGCTGCCTCGTTTTTTGCGAGACTGAAGCAGTTTTCTCGATCGACGGAAGGCCGTTGTCCTAATTATTTATTAAACGTTCGTGTACTGGGAATCGCCGGCTCTACAGAGGCTACTGTGATGCTTATACGCGGCTGTATATAATTTCAATTTTTTTCTCTTCGTTTATACTCACGCAATGATTTCGGGTTGTAACTTTTACGGCGCGAGCTAAATTTGTTTACTCTTTCCCGCTTATACTTATAATATGCGCGAGCGATTTTCTGATGCAGCGAGAGGATATTGCGCGGCGAGATCGGATTTAAGCGGGTCAGCGATTTCGCAGACCTGGAAATGAAAAAAAAAGACACGGCGGCCGGAAAAATTATACGGCTTTTACAGTCCGAAGCTGCAATAACATTAAACGGCCGATCGTTTCGTGTAAATCCCGTAAAATTCACAAGCGAAGCGCGACGCTTCCGCGCGACATCGCTGGAAAGGAGAAAAAATCCATTATACACCGGGTCTCCGTAGGAACGGATGTGCCATTAGCGCGCTTATTTTCATAGCCGAGAGCGGAAAGAAAGAAAATCGTCGTCGTCGTCGTTTTTTTTCGTTCTTCGAAATAAGTTTACTTTCCGAGAGCTGAGCGGAAAAGTGGCTTGACCGTTGAAATCGGAAACGCGGCGCGTGATTTTTCGAGAGAGAGAGAGAACGGAAAGAACAACAGGCGGAGCAGAAAAAACAGCGTCAGCAGCACGTGTTCGGCTGTACATATAGCGGCATGTGAATTTATCGTTTTGAAAACAGCAACGCTATGTGGAGAGAAATAAGAGAGCAGCCGCAGAATATACTCGGCGATGATGGGGCGTAGTTTATATACAGCGCGAAAAACAAAAAAGACTGCTTTTAATGGAGCCTAATTAGAAAATTGGCCGAGAGAATTATAATTAATAGCCATTGCGGACTATCATAATACGCGAAAGCGAACCGGCATTTAAATTCTTTTTCAGAAACAAAACTAATTCAGAGCGCGCGCGCTGAGCTTTGCTGTGCTGCCTTCGGCAAAAAACGTGCGCGCGCTCGAGAGAGAGAGAGAGAGAGAGAAAGAAGGAGAAACAAATACGAGAGCGATGAATAAAGCGAAGAAAGAGCGAGGAAAAAAAGCAACGGATGATGAATGCGCGCTCCTTTTTGCGGCGCTCGAGCGCTGCTGCACAAAAAGCGTTTTGGAAATTAAATCTCGCTGCTTTGATTTCGAGCACGTCTCTCTTTCTCGTAATAATAAGCTCCGATTTCCAGTAGTATAATTCCGGAGCGAGAGTCGCGCGCGAAAAACCGAATCGAAACTTTTTCCAACGGAAAAAAAGAAACAACGCACAAGAGGCCAAAGTGAGACAAAGGAGGGGCACGAAGAGAAAGGGGCGAGAAAAATAGAGAGGAAGAAAGAAAGAAAGAAAGAAAGCAGAGAATCGGCTGATTTACGAGCTGCGATATTCGGTTATCGATGTGTAGCGCGTTAGGCTCCTCGCATGCAAGAAGCTCGCGTGGTACTTCGGCGGGGGCGCGCGAGATAGCATCGGATTAACGACGCTTGTGTGCGACTGAAAGAAAGAGAGAGAGAGAGAGCGTGATCGGCAAATAATTACGCTCGTGAATCTCGCTCTCCTCCCTTTTCTTTCTCGCGTGCGAGCACTAGAGGTATGGAGATCCTCATTACGCGGTAGGGACGACACGCCGCGCGCGCGCGATCGCAGACATCGCGTGTATAGCTACGTGTATGTACAGCACACGTGCGGGATTTAAAGGCTGGCTCTGGGTGGCTGCTGCTGCTACTTTGGGACGACAAATTTCGCGGCTGATTAACGGGGGCTTACCTTTTTTTTCGATTCCGAGTATTATACCTACTCGTCAATAATGAATTTTGCGAGAAGAAGTCGAGAAGAAGTCATTTATTAACGTCATTATCGAACTCCGTAAAATTATTATTCTAATGCACTGACGCGTGTCCTCTTTCCCCATCGATCTCAAATATATGATTTATCGGCAATCTCGCTACTAATTCCGTAGCGAAAAACGATACGAGTCAATTCATGCGCCTCGATATTTTCGACGATCTACATAGGCATGTAGATGTACATATGCATGTGGGCCCTCGGAATTATACCCAGAACGCCAGAGCGCTGCAGTCGAAAACTCGGAGCATAAATTTGAATAGATCATCGTCGCTCATTGTGTCGATTTCACGTGCGCGCCTGCATAATGTCGGCAGTAGCTATACTGCGCGATGCAGCCAGCCCGCAACGCGAGTGAAATAAAGGAATGCCCAGGGGACACAGAGAGAGAGAGAGAGAGAGAGCTCGAACCAATCGATTTCCCGGAATTTAATGGAGAGAGAGAGAGAGCGAGCGCGTGCTACAATATAACTGCGAACGCGCGCGCGCGCCTAGGCCAAATGAGCAACGCCCTCGCCCTGTCTCTCTCTCTCTTACTCTCGCCTTAATCGCGAGATTCCCATCTGCCAGGATCGTAGAGCCCGAGGGGGAGAGTATAAGCAGGAGCTTCCTTGGGCGAGGCTCTGTGGCCCTTTATTCGGCCCTTTATTATGCTCTCGCTCTCTTTCTCCGTCCTGCAGCATGCCATGTGCTGCTGCTGGCGCTCTATATAATACTGCTGCTACTGTTATATTTTCGCTCCTTTTGCGCGCGCTGGAACGAAAGGACACGCGTTGTGCGGATATTTGGATTTCGGAGCTTTTGTCGGATTTAACGTCGTTTTAGAGACCAATAAATTCTCTCCCGTTGGCAGTTGTGTCGCACGTATAATATAGTAAGTATTATACCAGAGAGAGAAACTACGTTGATTGACTTTGAAATTCATTAATTAAGACGAATGGAAATCTCTCGCGTATAGTTTGATTTTTTTATCCTAACACTTCCATAAACACGTACTCGGCGATAACATTTTCCACCAAAGTTCGCAGACCGGGGGGATGACGATCCCCCATAGTTATCGCGAGAGATATATCCTTAATACTTGACTCCTCGTGCACGCGGCAACAGCAGCACAGTATACGCAATACCCCAGAGTGACATTACGCGAAGCAGTCGGGGAAAAAAAGAAGCATTACACAACCCCCATCCTGTGTAGAGTATAACGAGGCTCACAGAAAAAAAAGGTCGTCGCTCGGAGAGATAGGCCGCCGCCGCCGCCGCTGCGCTTTAATGCAGTGTAATTGCGAGTGATCTAGTTGGCGAGTGGCGGTGTTATCGCGCACATGGGAACAGCTCGGTAGGCCCCCCTCGTCACTCTCTCTCTCTCTCTCTCTCACTACGGTACACAGGAAGAGGGAGATTTATCGCCGTCGTCGCCCTCTCTCTCTCTCCGATTTCCAGAGATCGGACGCGCGCGAGTACATTAATAACCCCGACACCCAGATTGCTGTGCCCGAAAACGCGCGTTTCGGGGGAAAATTTACTCTCCGCCGCGTCGAATTGCGAAACAACGATCGTATATATACAATACAGGCTTCGAATTGAAAATTAAAGTGGCTTTATCGCGAGGGATTTACACGAATCTCGTAGCAAGAGAGAGAGAGTGTCGGGTAACGATCCGCTCGCCCGCGCAGGCAAGTGCGCGCTCTCGCGTGCGTCAGCTGTATATATAGCGCATTATGTATGTGCATGTATCGCGTATATACACACTGCAGCGGAGACTGAGTCGGAACGATTTCGTCTCGCGCGCGCTGCTCAAAGCAGGGGTGAATAAACGAGTGCGCGCACGTGGTTATCGAACAATCTGGACATTATCGCGGCGACGTTGATTGAGCGATTTGTTACAAGCGCGCGAGTCGCTCGTGATTAATGGTCTCTTTCTTTCTCTCTCGCTCTCTTTTCTTGCCGAAAATTGGACGTTTGTATTATGTGCGTATGTATGTACACCGCTCTTTGATATTACTGTATTATGAAGACGCGTATACGTTGTAATCGTGTTTTCACTTTGTCAGAGAGCTATACATAAACACGTCGCGGCGATAATTTTTGCCCAATTCCATCGGGGCACGCGCTCGAAATAAAACATCCGGAATTAGCATTGGCCGAATAAATCTTTGGCGCAAACTTTTGTCACCTACGACGATTAAGAGCCTCGCTTCGCTCCGACATAACTCATTCCGAGAGTTGCGCAACTCTATACGCGCCAGCAGCAGTAATGACGGTCTCTCTCTCTCTTGGAAAGGAAACCACGCGGTTCGGTAATTACAAAGTCTCCGGAGAGTTTCGGCGTGTCTCCTTTTTTTTCTACTGGTGGTGCCATGCCGGGAGGATTCTAGTCTAGCCGGGTCCCGGATCATAAATCTTTTTTTTTTCTTTTTTGGGACGACGCTGGGCCTATACCTACGGAGCGATGGAATCACGAAGCTAACGAACCGTCGTCCGCAACTTATACTGACGATCTTCCCGCAGCGCTATTAACGTCGATTTTTGCTTTTCCGAATTCGCGATTATCGCTTGCGGCCAGTCAGCCGACTCTCTCTCTCTCTCTCTCTCTATGCCCTTGAAGCTTTACGACTGTGTTTGCTCGAGTAAAAATTTATATGCTTTCGATTAATTCCTGCATTTCATATACACTCGAAGCTCTTGTAAACGCGAGAGAGGTTATGAATATTAATTAAAGGGAAAAAAAAGAAAGCGCGGCTGAATTTATATGCAGATGCACTTAATGATTTGTAGCGTCGATTTCAATTCGAAAGTGCGGGTTATTCGAACACGTGCAGCGCGCGCTTTTTTTCCGCGCCAAGGACCCTTCAATTTGAATGTACACTCTGTACTAGAAGATACCGATCTCTTTCACTCGAAAATTCACGATCGCCTATAGGAAACTTATTCCCGGAGCAACATTATTACAGTCAGTCAAGAGTACACACAGCGCGTGATTTACCATTACCGAGAAACTCAACTGAACCGACGGATGCAAAGAAAGAGAAAAAAGAGCCACAAAACTCTATATAACGAGGGAGAGTCATTCAAAAAGCGTCACGCGAGCGCCGTTGAGAAAAAGGAAAGAGGAAGGTTATACGTATATAGTAAAGAGGAGAAGAAGAAGAAGAGACTGCACTCACTTCATTGCAGCCGGTCTCTCCGTGTCTCCACCACTCGCACGATCCGTCGACGCTGTGCCTCTTGAGGCACTGGGACCTGCACTGGGCGATTCTCACGATCGGCCCAAGGTCGAAACTCACGGCCGAGGCCGCGCACACCGCTACCACCAGCGCCAGTATCCTCAACATCTTCTCGATTCTCTTCTCTCAATCTCTATCTTCAGATAATTATCCTCTTCGATATATTCACACTGTATACGATATGCTTGACGCGCACTTTCTCTCTCTCTCTCGTGTCTCCGAAGAAAACCAAAAGGAAGAACGCACTCACGCACACTGAGTATATATTATATATGTGCACTATATATACTGCGCCAAGCGAGTCTCGAATGAAATGCTGCGAGAGAAGGAAGCATGCATGCGATGCGCAACCCTCGAAATCGTCGAGTCGACTGTGGCCCTTCGGCCTCGGGACCTTCGTTATATAGCCGCGCATTCCCCCTCCGCTATATACACTCGCACGAGAGAGCGAGCGCGCCTCGCCCCACCGCGAGCTCACAGCAGCTCTCGCTCGGCCGGTCTCTGCACCCGCGGTGGTCGCTCGTTTCTCTCTCTCTCTCTCTTTCTCTTCTCCTCTCTCTCTCTGTGTCCTGCTATGCGCCGACGCTAGAGAGAGAGAGAGACGGAGAGGAGCATCCCTTGTAATTACCCGTGGGCTGCGACCGTGCGGATGCTGTGTGTGTGTGTGTGCCCCTTACATGTGCGCGCGCGCGAGAGAGAGAAAGAAAGAGAGCCGGAGAATTGCGCCGGGCTTATTTTCGTACAAATTATTTTTCGCTCCGGCACAGCTCGGCAGATTTTAATTGACGAATCGCGAGGTAGTTTAGTTGTAAATATCGCCTGATTGGGACCGCTCTTTTCTTTTCCTCCCTCCGAGAGACTCTGTTTATTATATGTACATATATACTGAGAGTCTCGTCGGATATTGCAATTATAAATTTCGGGCCCTTTAATTGAGATGCCTCTAGGCTTATTATTCGAAAGCGCGCGCGCGCGGCAAATTAAACTCTGAATATCGAGCTTTTATTTTTCAAATGAATCACAAGCCCAGTCAGCGAAACGTGTAGCTGCTGTCTTCTATTACACTGCAACAAATGCTCCGGCTTTGACTCATCTCTCATATAGTTGTACGTTTGAGCGACAGGCATTAAGCGTAATTTAAATACAGTCGACGATTTGAAAACATATAGAGCCGAGAGGATATCTCGCGACACACTTTTTTCCGAGAAGCAACGTCGACGACGCGGAGAAAGAGAAAAGCCGTATTACAAATGTAATAATCAAAGGACACATTAATTTTGACGACGATAAGCGCTTACACGATTTCAATGAGAAATATAATTCCCGCGTAGTCGTTTCGCCGAAAGGAAATAACGCTGCGATGATGAATAATTGGGCTCTTATCATGCGAATTATATTCTCGTTGGGGATGAAGCTCTCGTTTCCGTCGACGGACAATTTTAATTGATCAATTGTCATTCGCCTAATGATTTCAGTGTTGATTGAATTAGGCCGAGCGTTCATTCTGATTTGATTGCTCTCTCTCAATGCGCCACTGGATATTTCCATCACGAGTACAGCCGTCTGTCAGGATTACAAATTTCGACACTACTGCATTGTTGAACAAGACTATTCGCTTTCAACCGATATGTTGTATTATACATAAAGCAGTCGCTGCAAAAACGGAATTCGTCGATAATATAATGACGGGGTTCCGGCGCTTTGCGAATTAACGGTAATCCGTTATTTGTATACACGTTAATTATGACAAGATAAGCAGTCCCGAGCGACGGGGAAAAAAATGCGCGCATCACACAAGGCGAGGAGTTCGATTAAGACGTTTCGTCGAGAGAGGAGTAAATTATTTACGAAATAACAGGCGGCGCGGTGCAGCGAAAAGTAATTGCTTTCGTAATTCAATTATGATATACTGATAAAGGAAGACGGCTCTCGGCGAGAGGTATTCTAGTCCTTCAAAAAAAAAAATGAAATATCGTCCAAAATTATCGCACTCGTGAATTATTATTACCATACACGTCTCTTGATTATTCGATTAAGAAAAAACAGTACTTCCTTTTTGTAGGGAGAAAAAAAAATTCCAAAATAACGTTCTCGTGTACAACATAATAATAAAGCGTCGCCGTCTCGGCGGGCATTGTCCCAATTCCAACTCAATATTCAATTATTCCAAGCCGCACGTCAAGCCCCAAAAGCTACACACAGCGGAAGAAAGAAGAGGGCGGAAGCGAGGAAGGAGGATGAGGAGGTGAACTGCTGCGCGAGCATCTTCGGATCGGCCTTTTTGTTCGCGGAAGGAGAAAATTCGCTCTATCTCTTGTGTGCGGCGACTCTCTCAGATGAAATACAATTTTGCGCCCGAGAGTCAGTTGTGTAGCAGTAGTAGCATAGCTTCGAGGGGGAGGAGAGAGAGAGCAGTATAACTTGCTTTTATTACATTGTAGTCGAGCGTCGTAACGCTGCAGATTTTCGCGTCCAATGGGACGGAAAATCACTTTCGGAACGTCGTCGTGTCTGTATATAGCGGTGGGTCACTGAGGATATAATGCGATTCGTCGGCGAAATTTCGGGGAAATTAGTTTTTCATTCTCGACTCCACTCGGATGCTGTGTGTACCTATACCGTCTTGTAATTGGCTTTTGGAAATCACGAAAGATGAGTCGTCGTTGTTTGACAAATTAAATGAGCTTTAGAGAGAGAGAAGGTAAAATGCCGTTTGCGAAGAACCCGGAATTTAGTTTCGTATATACAGCTATTGACTCGGAAGTGACTTTCGCTTTCTTCTTCTTTTATAGCTTCTTTTCAGCTAAAACGAGTAGAATAAAGAATAGTTTTCTCGTTGAAAATTACTTCTTCATAGTTCAAATTCTTATGAGTAAACTGAGGCTGAAGTTTTAAAACGTTTCGTAAAATAAACTACAGAATTTTCACGACACGTTTTCTGAAATTCGAGCAACTGCAGGGCATCTCGACATTTCAAAACAGTCAAAAACTCAACTTTCCAATATTTAAAAAGTAACGCAACACTCCGCCGTACACATATCGCTTACAGTATTGCGAACCCAAATTTCCCGACAGTACCACACGCGCCTGCTGTATACATCCCTCTCCGATACTTCCGCTTCTTTCAAAAAATCCACCTCCTATCGCAATATAATATAAGCGAGACGAAACAAAAAGCGTCGAGCGAATGTTTTCACAAAAAAGGAGCTCGCTCTCGCTTACAAAAATCCTCTCTCGGCAAACCACCGCCCATTTCCTCGCCCGAGGATAAGAGGAAACTCGTATTTCACTTTTGTGCAACCGCCTCGCCTATCACTATTTGTACAAGATATTCTTCTCGATCGAGTGCATTCGTCAGAGAAATCCACTGTGCAGGTCTCGATTAGCCAGTCTGTCCGCCCTTTTTTCTCTTATACGTGCATCGCATGCGTGTACAACACGTATGTGTACCCGATACGCCTCCCGAGACAGAGCCGCGTATGTTTGCTGTAGCTATGGAACGTCTTCGAATGCATTATTCCAGCTTGTTTGGGGGTTGAACCCGCGAAGAATGGCCCTGTACACAGGCTACACATGAGAAATCTGGATCCGGCGATGTTTTTTGTGGGCGTGTGTGCCACCGTTTTACTCTCTCTCTCTCTCTCTGGGAAGGAAAGAAGCTCTCACGTGGATTTTCGAGCATTAAGATTATAAATCTTGTTTTATGGACGGTTTAGCGGCTGTGTTTGCGGCTGTAAAATGAGAACTCTGATGTTCTGGGCTAATGCGAATTTCATTGCTGCCTGATTGATTGGCTATGGGAGATTACAGTGTATAGATACGCTTTCGTAGGTGGCGAGTGGATTATACATATATGTGCTCGATGATTTGCTTAAATTGCTGGGACTTTGTTGCGACGATTATATAGTACACTTAATTTTACGAGGCTCTTTGCGAGAGAGACTCCTGTTTGCCAGCTGCAGTGAGTTATCTTATTGCGCAAAGCTTTTTCAACGGCGGAACGTGCATTAATGGATCGTACGGGCAATTTTTCCGCATATCGCTTTGGCTCTCCACATCTGTTCGATATAACGGTATGTCGTGATTGATGAACCGGTAATTGAGTATCGACAGATTTTTTTTTTACTGCTGTATTTTTCTCGAAACCATACTCGTGCAAATAGAGCGACGAGATATTTAGATAGACAACGCGAAACAACACAATTTTACATCCAGCCGTTAACACAGTGTATTACGGTACACAAACGAAAGCATTACGACCATTAGCGCCGCGTAAACCCGCATTTTTCCCGCTCCGCATAATTATATTATACTACTCCGCTAATCACATCGGCAAAGCTCGTTCCTCAAAGGCCCAGCTGCAGTGGCTGCATCAGCCGAGCAAACAGCGCAACATTAAAGGGAAATTCCCGAACTCTCGGACGTTGGGGCCATTACGCAATCTTAATACCTATACCCCGAAACGGATCGCTGTAGTGATGGAAAAGCTCTCGCACGTGATGGGTATATAGTCCAGGTATACTACATACGATAACACATGCGGTCTCCGCCCAGTGTACACAAGCTTCTTGGTTACTCGCCGGTCGAATAGCATCGAGATGGGAGAGAGAAAATACCGGAGGAAGGCGTAACGCGCCGCGTGTATCGAGTGGCGTAACGGCGGACCCTCAACGTAGCTCTCGTATTATGGAAGTAGATGAAGAGCGAGAGCGATGAGAAGAAAAAACGAGAGAACGAATCTACCGGAAGCCCGGCAGCTCTCCAGCACACATATACATTCGAAACTCACTGCTCTCTCGTCTATACCTACCTTTTTCTCCAGTTTTGACTCCTTCTTTCTTGTATTCTATACTTCTTCTTCTCCTCTCGTTCGGATACCTATATATATATGTGCGATGGCCGCTCGCGACTATACGTCACAATGAACAGGATGTGTACAAATAAGGGTATTTGTCCGGAGAGCCTGATTGTAGGGTGAAATATACGAGACGCTAAACTGCCAAGGCTACACGCACATACACACACACAGCATCCCTGGATCCTATATTATATACTATACACAAGTCCTAGGATATGTATTATAGGTGCGGCCGGAATATAGGATGCTTAGCGGACGAGGACCGTCCTAATTGTCAATGGAATCGTGACGCCTGGCATTGTGCGTATGTGTGCCTTTCTCACACCTGGGGGGAAGAGCTTTTCAGCATCAGACAGAGTTTCCCGTATATATTTTCAAAGTGTCGCATTATATACATACGAGCCTAATGACGACGGGAAAATTGGCAGGATCTATATATAGTTACATTGTGCGGAGGCGACAAGGCGTTTCTTCCTCTCCGACGTTTTCTCTTCTTTTTTTTCTAGGAGATTCGCCGGAACGCATTCTTTGCTCGCTGCACTTGACGGAGTCGGCGATTCTTTGTCCGCATATATGCGTGGGTCAGTGTCGAACTGGACTTTCTCTCGGCTGCTTTATGGGAAGTGTTCTGGCGATTCTGCAGCGCTTTATATACATATACCTGTTTAGGGGACATTATTGGCTTTCGAATAGATACACCCAATAAGAGAATATTTTTCATATTCATACGGAATTCCGGTGACACTGTATCAGGTTTTTTGTAATCAATTTGAAATATTCTTTGTAATTTTCTGCTTCGCAGCGGTGAGCTTCGGTATAACTCAGCGGCTCGGAAAATTAGTAACGAGTTGAATTTTATAAAAAGCAGCTATAAGTACAAAGCAGAGAGAGCCGAAATAATGAGCGTTAATTTTTCGCGAAATTGAAATAGCAGTCGTTAAAACGCAGCTTACAAAGTCACGAGTACTTATTACTAACGATATCCACCCGCTGACCAACTTAAACAGTCTTGTGGTCACGGAATATATATTAACGATGCTTGAAAATACTATGCGGACTCGCTCTCGTTCGTCGTTACGCTGCGTGTACATCCTCTACTGCAATTTCAGCAAACCGACGACGACGTCAGTTTGTTCTTGTTTTTAAAAAAACATTTCGTTTTTAATTGGATTTTACAGCTAACCGGGTTGATTTACGTTTGATTAAAAATCCAATAAGAACAATTCTGTTTGATTCGGTTTATTCAAAAAATAAATAACTATTATTCAAAAACTATGCAGAACACTAAAACTGTAATCTATTTCCCAATCTAATTTTCGCAAGCGCACACAAACCTCTCAATGCCGTCTATTATATACAGCATCAGTAGCAGCGGGAGTAGCATCAGAGAGAACTGCAGTGGCAACATTATTCCTCAAGCTGCGAGAGCGACTGCTGCGACAGCCACCGTATATTTAGTGCGCGATAATACCCATTACACAAGTCGTCGTAGCTTCACCTTTACCTCCCTACCCTCTGCACAAGGGTGGCATTTCTCGCGAGAGAGGCATTTACGAAGTACAGTCCTTGGGACGTCAATTTCCTAGACGAGCCACCGAGGAATAGAAAGACAATAAGAGAGAGCGAGCGAGACTGAGTAGTCTCCAGCAGTTCTCGCGAAGGATACTGCGGTAGTGACTTTTCCTTTCGGTAGTATGTCTCTTTATTGTCGGCTCTGGAACCTGTAAATCATACACAGGCCAGTTGGTGGGCTCCGGCTGTTAGCACTTGCGTGAAGAGCCTCCGGAGTCCACAGGAAGCCGAACCCGGAATTCGGAAGATGACAGAAAGCCACGTTTTCCAACTGTCCGTCAAGGATTTTTTTTCGCGTCGAACGGGAAAGTCGCAAAAAAACGCGGTAACCCGTTTAACGGGCGCGTGAAAAAAAGCGGCGTTAGGGACTGAGAGAGGCTTAAAATTTTACGAGTAGGGGGTAGGTATACGCGGTTGGATCGTTTTTGTCGGGGTTGACTGTTAAAATTTATAGCGCTTTCGACGGGAAAAATTCGAGTTTCGTATAGTGCGCTCGACTTGAATTTTGAGCTCTTACTTATGCGAGCGGGGCTCTTTGCGACAAAAAATTCGTAAGCTACTGGGTGATTTTTTTTGTTGTGGCTGTAAAACTTTTGATGCTTTGAATGCTTCTGTCGTCGAGTTGGTTTTTCGGGGGATGGCTCGTGATTTTCGATTTTCCCTTTTAGCATCGAGAAAAAAAGGGGCAACCCGTTAAACTGGCAGAAAAACTTTGTATTCGAGCTGCATAGCGATGCCGGGATCTTTCAGAGTACTGTGTTTTAAATTTTTACGAAGGTCCTTTTTTTTATCTTAACCGTAAAACTTTATTGAGCTTTCAACTTTCATCGGAAAATCTGTACGTTTCGACGTATGTGCTGCGAACCTTGTTTTATATATCAAATACTTTAGTTTATACTTAATAAGTATTTTCCTGTCGTTACGAGCCGAGTTTCATCAAACTAGACAGCGAATTAAAGTATACCAAGTACCATTAGACGCAGCAATTTTGCAATTTTGAAAATTAACCAGTCCCCTGAAAGCTCTATAATTTACGCACCGCGAGCTTATAATGACAGGCAACTTCTGCAATCCCCAATCAAGCTATTTAACGAATAATTCACTAACGAGCCTCGTCACGAGCGCGCTCATCATCTAGTATATAGTTCTCACACACACATACAGCATCTCTCCCTTCCGACGAACATCTCGCGTTGTATATATAAACCGACCAGAATCACCGCATCGGCGAACCCGCATCATCCTTGCCGAAATACCCAAAGTTTAATTTAATTTTAATAGCTCCCACAAAACCTGCCCGCTCTCTCTCGTCCCCCGCAATTTCCGAAAAGTCCGGAGAGACGAGTATAATCGGTGCGAAAACCGCAGCGACGAGCATTAGAAATACATTAGGCGCCGGTTTTCCCATGCGCTCCACAGACGACGACGACGACTTATGCATCCTTAACCCCATGCCGGCTGATTGCCGCCGGCTTCGAATAATTGAATCCATGGGACCCCGACGCAGTGCACGCGCGAGAGAGGATAGATGTGTGTGCAGGCTTTCCCCTGAGCTACTATGCAGTAGACGCGACGTTTCCCATGTCGTTAGTCTCCGGGACTTATTCCGTCTTTGTCGCGCGCCTATGCGGCTCTCGGGGAGAGAGAGAACTATATAGCCGAGGATGGAGCGAGTTAAATATTTATCGAATGTGCCGGGACACAATGGGCCAAAGCCGCGGTCGTGCGTCGACACGTGAGTCGAGAAAATTTATATTTTAAGCTGCGCGCGCTTGTCTAAATGAGATAGAGAGACGGAGACGGTGTCAGGATAATATTGGAACGGCTACTCTATACTGACGGTTTATTGGGAGAAGGGAGATTAGTTTCTGCGATTGTTGCACTTCTAAAATTAAATTCAGCAAGTGTCTGTCGGAAATTCGATTGAAATAGAGTGAGATCGACTGTCACGAAACTAGATATTTATATAAATAGATACTTTGCCAAAGGGCATGAAGATGATACAAATTTTAAACCACAACAAATTTGTCTTGCTGAGCCTCCAATATTTCTAGATTATATAAAAAATAAGAGGACGCATGAATAACGTTTGAATAAAAAAGAAAAGAGTGTATAGTCGGCCAGTAGATGAAACGGAGACTAAAGAATCGAGGCTGTAAAATAAAGAGATACAGAGAGAGTGAGAGAGTATAAAGAAAAAATATGCGCGTCGTTCCCGAGAGGATTCCGTGCATTACTCTTTCTCTCTGTCTCTCTCTCTCGCTCTCCCTAGGAGAGTTTTATTTTCCATTTTATCGTTTTATCGTCTTCGGCATCTATACGGATGTGATTGGATTGGCCGAGAGGAAAAGTCTAGAGATAACATTGAATTTTTAATATACCGAGATTGATCTTGATGGCGATGCCTCGCGCGGATGTCGATTAGCATACGCCGAGCTGGCAAGTTGTTGATAATTGAATTCAAGCTCTTTTTCATGGGTTTTTTAATTTAATTTTGACTTACTTTTGTACGCACGCGTCTCGTTTTCACGACCTTTGTATATGGCCGGCGAGTGTCGTAAAAAGTTTAATCAAGTGTTACATTGAACGTTTGAGCTGTGTTTCTTTTTTTTTATGACAAATTTAGCTGTAATAAATCATCGATGACTTTTAAGATCGAATAATTCGGCTAAAATTTGACTAGTTTAATAGCGCGATAAAAGTGATGTATTGCACATTTGTATGCAAATTTAATTTTCCCTTTTCGAAATATCAAACTATACTGTTTGTCGTTCATGGGAAATATTACAATATATAATTCGACAATAACTCTGTACCTCTTACACAGCTTATGAATTTCGCATCTTCGATCACTCTTCAATATCCTTTTTTTCTTCGGTTAACCGCAAGTTCTCCCCAACATAACGCTTTCATTACGCCGAAATCGCGTCGGTGCACGAATACTCGATTCTCTCTAATTTTCAATCACGTTTACAATATCAAAACTTTCGGATCCCTTCGTACAGCCATTTTTCGCAGTCGACGAAAAAAAAAGATCGAACCGTCGTCATCCTTGAATTAAAAATAACCACTGCACCAAATATTTCCAGTCGCGCGCGCGCATCATTTTTTTTACACGGCGGCTACTGCAACAAATTCCTCTCGCGGCGATTTTATCATGAGCAAACGGTTGCATAAATTTAACGAAATTATTAATGCCTACAAGTTTTCAACAAAGCCCGGCTAACGATGCAGCTCTTTCAAGCCTCGTCCTCGTATAAGCCGCCTCCTCCTCAAAGCTGATTCAATACGGCTAAAACCGCGGCATATTTCAGCGCGACTTTTTTCCTCCACCTCCTCTACGTGTACGTATATACGTATATAAATCCATTTGCCGCCTCATAAAACCTTCGATCGGGATGATAAATTTCCTTAATGCGACGCAACAGGATTCGGGCTGCCGAAAAAGAGTGAGTATATATAATACAAAAGCTGTTCTGGGGGAGAAAAAAAAGAGAGAATGGCGCAACAGGCGTAAGACCGCAGTTTTTTCTTTCTTTTAATAAATCCGCAGCGTTGCGGCGAAAGCCGAACTGAGCTCGCATTTTCGGCTTACAGCGTTTTTCCGCTTTGTTAGGCGACATTTGTTTGCATTTATGCGAGAAGAGATGAGCGCAGAGGATATTTTGTGAGATCCTTGCGAAAGATAGACTTTGTTGCGCGTGTATTTGTCATTTTCGGCGCGTGCGCGCGCATGATGCTTATCCCGGATCTACTGCGCTGATAAAATCGTTACACGAGGGAAATTCGGAGCTGCGTGAAAATATAATGGAATTTTGAGTTGCGCTGCACGTTGAGATGCAAATCGTCATTTTAAGTTGTAGTTTTTGTTTTCGATAGCTTTCAATGCGGCTCATTATTCTAAACCTAACGTATATGTTTTCCGTTTTACGACTCGACGTTTAGTTTCGAGATTTCCTAGAACGCCAGAATATGTTCGAGCTCAGCTTAAAAAAAGCTGTATGCAACGCGTTACCACAATGATCTCAAAACTGCTGTGAACTTCTTCTAAGCCAACAAACACATTTGCATAGCTGAGTTCACGTTACACATCCCTCCGCACACAATAGAGCCCAGAGTCAGCTCGATATGCGTCGGAAAAGCGCAAGCATCCAGAAAACCAAGCTGATCCCCGCATATTTTCCGTTTCGTCAGTTTGCCGCAACAACCCCCGTGATGAATATAATAAGTATACACACAACCCCACAAGACGAGGTGCGAAGGTCCGCACGCGGTGTGTTTTCGTATATATAGGCTCGTCGGCTCTATAATCCGCTGCCGGTCGATTCGTCTAGTCTCATTGTGCCACGTGTTTTTTCGCTCGGCTGGATCCATATATACATCTTCTCGCTGCGTCGCTGCTATTTCTCATTGTTTATCGGAGCCAGTAATCCCTCGAATGGAGGATTAAGCGCGAGTCTCGATTAGGCCGGAGAGATTACGCGCAACTCTGGGGGAGAGTATATGTATATAGGCAGAGGGGGAGGATGTATCGATTTTCGAGATTTCGCGAAAACTGTGCGTTCGGATTGTGTGTTTGTATATGTATAGCGGGATTTTCAATGCAGTGTGTCGGGTGCACGGATTTTCCTCGAGTTTTTCCGCGGCAACGTGGGATACGGGCAAGAAGTGAGTTTTTATTTTGCTCGACAGTAAGAAATGCATATCATTCGTGAGTTAATGAGAGATCGCAATCGCGCATCGGTTATTTATTGTCTCAGATCGTATATATAGGCGAAAGTAAATCTTCGAACGCAGGCTTATAAACGAGATTCCGTAAGCCGGAGATTACGCGGGTGATTGTGGGGAGGAGAGCATTTGTATATTGATTCTGCGAAAATTAGAAAATCGTTCCCGAGAATCTTCCTTAATCCATCCCATCAAGCGTCAAATTAATTACAAGAAAATCGTTATGCCCGAAATTATCAATACAGAGATTAGAAACGATTCAATTTTCCCGCGTCACCCGTTGCATCGTTTTTCACAGAACGACCAGATAACCCAAATTCAGCACCTAAAGGAGCTGTGCCCTTACAGCTTATCTCAAATTTCAGCTTCCACGCGATGAAATCTCAAAAGCTCTCGTAAAAATCAAGCCCACGATAAGACGGGTTATCGCAGCCTCCCCGCACACACACACGTCCTATCCCAAAAGAAAACACCGCCCAAGCAGACAGAGAGACCGCATCACGGAGATAAGCGGAATCCGCATTTCTCGCTCGAGAGGAAACCGAGAGTACAAGAGAGAGCTCGGGAATACAAGGAACCCCCGGTCGTATTTAGGAAAAACACGGCATAATACGAAAATTTTCGCCGCCGCAGGATTACCGTATACACATAGAAACCGATGGAATCCTACGAAAACAGTGGCCCGGGGGGAGCTCTCGGGGAAAAAAAGCTCAAATGCGCGCCGGAGTGAGAGCGCGGCCTAACAAAGCAGAAAATTTCGTGCGTGTGTATGTGTGCATAGGACCCTCCGCTGATGCTCGAAGAAACTACGAAGGCCCACTGCAGCGAGGAATTATACTATACCTATGTGTGGTAGGCTCTACTGTCGTTTTCGCGTCAAATACGCCGTAGACAAATTTCCATTGTCGCCTCCGGCGTCACGAATGCATCAGGGAAAGCGCGTGAAGAGACGCCTCTGAAAAAAAGGAGAGAGAGAGATAGATATACACTATGCTATAGGGGACAGGTGGTAACCGGAGAGACGCTTTTTCGGAATCGCACCATTGTGCGCAGCATCAGCTTCTGCTGCAGCAGCAGCTCTTTCATTATGTGAGAGACTCCGGCACTCGGTCTTTTCTTATTCTTGTATGTGTGTGTGTGTGTCGCATCTTGCGCGAGATCCTCTACTATATATAGGTATACACGTCGGGACGCACATGCGAGAGAGACGGCCTGACAAATTTCCGAGGCAGCCGGAATTTATGGGCTTTTTAGAAGCCTCTCTACGAGGCTGTTATTGCTGATGCCGAGGTTTCGCCGAGAGGATTCACGAGATGAAACTTATTATATACAGCGAGAGTCGGCAGCGCGCGCGCGCACGGTAACGGATACCCGGCAAGTTTTGGGGGAACTAGGAGAGCTTATAATCTAGAAAGGATTAAGTTGAACAATGCGCGAAGGGCCCGACGGCCGCTGCATAATTTTATATTATGCCAAAAAGTATCGGATGAATTTCTCGGGAATTTCTTAATAAATACGCGCACCACGCGAGATTATGCAGCTGCCGCGGGTTTAATATATTGTATATATAAGAAGCCCTAACAAGTTGCAAAACTTGTATACCAGCCAAAGTTTGTATAGTGCTTGAAACGAGAAAAATTTTAATTCTCTTCCAACTTTCGTATTGTCACTCTGTCGCATTATAATAATATACGGTGAACCGTCATTTCGCTCCGAAACAGGCCGAGAAATTACTTAAAATTTGTCGTGGCCTTGAAAAGCCAGCGGGCGAGAAAGCGAAAAACCTCGCTATGATCCGAGAGAGCCTACTCTGACTCTCAGAAAAC
Organism: Cecidostiba fungosa; assembly: GCA_900474305.1. NCBI lineage: Eukaryota > Metazoa > Arthropoda > Insecta > Hymenoptera > Pteromalidae > Cecidostiba > Cecidostiba fungosa. The sequence continues at coordinate 35,758 of UCOJ01000653.1, forward strand.
AGAAGTCAGTGTGCGGCCGGAGAGAGGGACAGTTTTACGATTTTGGGTAATGCGCGCACCTCTCTTTGGAAGCATCCGCATGGAAAAGCTGACTCTTTTATAGAGAGAAACACACACCCTCGGCTTGGATGATTCGAGGAATTCGTCTCTTTGTCGCGCCACGGTAAGTAAATACGGTCGTTTTGTGAGCTCGCCATTGTTAGAGGCAGTTCAGAGTGCCGGTAATTTGTTATAATGAATTGGCCGGGGGCCCTATTGACGGATTGACTCTCAAAGGATCTCTCGTGTGTGTGTGTTTGGGAGCCGAGACGAAAGCGTCGCAGCTTCGAAATTGTACTATTATGTATAGGAGTATAGCCGATGCTCTCGGACTCGATCTTCCGAGTTTGGCTTGTTCATCAGTCTGGCGTAAATCACACGGCGAGCGATTGTGTGTCTGTGTTTTTTTTATTGTCGCACTGGTTTCTTATAGAGGAAATCGAGAGAATGTAGAGATTTTTTTCGGTCGGCTTTGAGGATTCGTAACAGGGTGTCATCTCCGGATTTTATCTCGTATGATTTATTTTTCGTGATGCTAATGCGCGGGGCTGACTCTCGGTATTGTACGGAATTCATAAAAATCCGAGCATAAAATTTCAACGCAGGCTTTGTCGTTGCGGCTCTATATTATAATGTGCGATGATTCTGCGGTGTACTTTGTCGGATGACATTATATTCCGATATTTCTATTTGAAAAACGAGCTATACGGAAGACTGATAAACCGCTCCATCCACATAAATACATAAATAGAAATGAAAAGTAGAAAAAGAGTGCACTAAATTTTAATTTAAATCCGACAACGTCAGCGCGTGCAGATCGATAAATAAACCAGCTCAATAATTAAAATTGATACACCGATAAATAAGGAATATATACGGCAACGACGCAGCGGCAGCAGCAGCAGCTACCAACATCCCAATATACACATTGTGAATGCATAAATCGATCAAGCGCGACAATTCATCTCTCTCTCTCTCTCTCCGGCTCCCCTTTCCCTCCTCCTCCTATTTATTACGCGCGACAGCGTACCACGGCGATTTACATTATCCAACTTTATACACATATATTTCCCGTGCTCGCGCGCGCGTTCGACGCGATAATCCACGAGCTTGCGCTCGCGCTCTCGGTTCTAAAGTCCCAATTAATTCTAATTTTAAATCCCTCTCTCCGATCCTGTGCGCGAGATAAGGAATCTCTCTCTCTCTTTTCCCCCCGCTGCAGTACACAAGCCTGCTGCTGCTGCTGCACGTGAAATTTATCTCGTCGCACTCTCGGCCACTTATTTTTGAGACGGAAAAAGAAGCTGAGCTCTCTCAAACACACTATATACACATACAAACACACACAGCCGCGAAGAGAGCGAGGAGAAAAAGGAGCAAGGGAAACGCGATGAAGAGGCGAACGTCGCTACACTCGCTTAACTCCCAATATAAATTCATCCGAGCGTCTCTCGCGCCTCGTAAACTTTTCTCTCTCTCTCTCTCTCTCTTTCTCTCTTTCTAGCCGCCCACGCGAGTGTCGAAGGGTTGAGAGCGTCATTCGACGCCTTCTCCCTTTTCACGGCTAACTCTCGCGCGCGTTTGCTCTCTTTGTCTCCGAGGAAACTTTTTCACGGAAGCTGCCTCATGCGGAGATAGGACATTTCCTTTCGAGTCTTTCTTTTTCCCCTGCGCGCGAGAGGCGTTACCCGAAAAGCTCGCGTATATTGGGCAATCCCTTCGTAAATCACCGGTTTTACGATTCTCTTAACGATTCACGTGTGTGTGTATCTCCTTCTCGTCTCGCGGCTTTATTTATTTCTTTGCTTCTTGATTCTATACGGAGGTGCTAGAACTGTAACTCTGGCTTTTATTTTCACGCAGAGTACCTATTGCCTTTTGGTCGTATATATTCAGTGCAGGAGTATAGTACGCATTCGATGAAGGAGAAGAAACTTGTACTTCATATTTGTGCTAGATTTTAATTGGTTATATTTTACACTATACTCGGAATTTTTTACAATAATTATAATTCTATTATCTTTGGTATACTACAGTGCTGATGATGAGCCATTTTACTACATTTTACGTATTAGCGCTGCTCTTCTCGTTAGTGCTCCGCGGCGCGGACTGAAAACAATTCGTTATGATACTGATGAGTGTACAATAAATTTGTAGAAACGTAATAATTAATATCGCTTACATTTGGAAGGGCGTTCCTATGTTCGCTGAGTGGTTTTATCGCTAGTGTAGCTGCGGCGATGATTAAGATCGTCAACAAGAACAAGAGTAGCCTCATCTTTCTTCGCAACACAAGTATATATTAGTCAGAGAACTTGACTCTAGAACGGGCAAGACGACTAACTTCGCAAACCTTTATACTTTCTATCTCAATGCAGTTCGTGATTTTTCATAATTGCAAGTCAATTTGCATTCACCGCGCGCTACGTGTCGTATCTCGAAAAACTTTTTGACAATCAGTTTGCGCAATCACGTGTATATATTGCGCAACGCATTTTCTTACAAGTGTTATCTCGTTCATAAATTTCAATTCCAAAAGTGTCAAAAAAAGCCGAATTTCATATAATAATTATCATAATAACCAAGGCGCACATCAGAGACCAATAAATCTGTTGCCCTGTAGGATTGAAAAGAAGAAGCCTTCTGTTTTTCCCAAGCCATATTTTGCAAACACGGGAACTCGAAGAATATTATATACACGTAGTACGTGACACCTGGACGTTTGGTCGGCTGCAGTAGTCGTTTCTCTTGCGCAACCTCGCCTGCAACTGCTTTAATAAGTGTAATTAAGCAAAGGCAGCAACCGGCAGCAATTACACGTTTCCTTCCTCGGACTTTTGTTCCTGCATCCCTCGCCCCCACAACATCCCGAAGCAACCCTCTTCTCTTCTCTCGCCGCAGCGTGAATTCGGTTTTACGATGCGGTACCGGTCGTCTGAGAGATTTTGACTGAAAATTGCCAACGGATCGTCGAAGCGTAATTTAGGGGGCCCATATCTGCGGCTAATACGAAGCATACCGGACGAGAGAAAAGAACAGGACGAGGAAGGAAGAAGGCACATGCGGTGAAAGAGAGAAAGTAGCATCAGAAACAATGAGTCCCCGAAACAAGCAAGTGCGGAAGAGCGAGTCTCTCTTTTCTCTGTGGTATTTTGCGGGGGATACTGCGGTGAGAGTATATGCCACCTCCCGCGCGGACAATATGCTCGGCAGAAGCTTCTTACCTTTTTTTTTCCCTCGTTTTCCCTGTGGCTCGCCGCACCGCTGCAGTAGAGACACTCTTGTAAATCATAGCTCGGCGGGGTATAGCCGCGTGGAAATTGCGAATCGCGAGGCCGCTCTTCTTAACGGTAGCTGTTTCGAGCTTGTTGTCGTCGCTCGGTGGTTTTCCTGAGGTCGTACTTTACTATTGAGGAGAGAAAACGTTCGTAACGAATCGCGCTAGATTTATGGAGGCCTATCCTTCAAATTCTGCGCTACTCGGAAAATGACGTGCGCTCGAGACGGCCTTCGACTTATCGGTATATATACACGCGCGCATCAGGGGCTTTTTATGAAGTGCCAGAGCCGCGCGGGCGTAATATTTTAGCCGATGCGCCTGTCAGACGAATGTTATTTCAATTGAGCACGGCTTTTGTGACTTCTCTCTGACGGTGTATAGAGATGAGAGATGGAGGGAAGGGTTTGAGTGCGCGGAGAAAGGCTTTTAATTTATATATGGCTGGGAATCTTGTTTGCTTTGCCGATGCCACGAGTCAGCCGGCTTTTGACTAGTTTTGAGTAAATATTTGGCTTGTCGCGAGCGACAGATATGCTTCGGGTATACGTTTTATGAAAATTAATATCCCCTCGGCACGGGAGTAACTTATTTTTGACTTCCATTCTTAATCTCGGCGAGAAAACATTTCTGATCAATCACAAGTATATAAACACACGGAGAAAAAAGATCCCTCGTACGTTTTAGCGGTGTGTTAGTGAGTCTGCGGAATCAATCTTATAGTACTTATCACCAAATAATAAATACGCAGTTTGTGTCGAAAAATCTCTCTCTGTATAAAAATTAAGCTTGAGGCGGAGTAGTTGAAAGCATAATTTATTTGTAAACACACCTTTTATAAGGTAAAATGTTGGCAACTATAAGTTATTATTCCATCTAATGTACATTTGTTTGTTATATAGTACACATTTGTTTGTTATACAGTACAATAAGTTCCTTGTTCAGAAAAGTATAACTGTGTTGGTAACCAAAATATTCTTTCGTGTATTTGTTATGAGCATTTGACAATCGCTGTCATTACAACAGAGCTTTTCTCTTCGCGTAGATAAATTAGTGAGGATTTACGCGATTACCAAAAACGTTTAACGTATACATAATGATGATGACTGTTGAAAGTGTAATGAGAACGAGCGTAAATTATCTTTCATATAAAGTGTCCTTAAAGCCTGATATTGGACGGACATTTTTATGAGATGATTGAACAATCGAGTTATGATCGCCGAGTCGCTAATAAAGAAATTGCAATTTACTTGAATTACGTGTTACCCTTAAGTTTTTTTTCCCCTCGGCAATTTCGCTATATACTCGAGGACAGGCTTGCGTTAAGTCCTTTTTAAGTTTCCGCAAAGTCCCTCTCTCTCTCTCTCCCTCTTTCCCTTCATATCCGATTAATCTTCGTTTTAATACAAACTCGCGGTGAGGAGATGCGGCGGCGGACCACCGGCAAACATCATTATAAAAGCCAATTGGTCGAAATTACGCGTAATGTTCATGATTATTTACTGGATAACTGCTTATTAGTAGAGTAATGATGTTGTCCTTGCACGTGTAGAAACTTGCTGGATAAGTCGCGAAAATTGAGGAATTACAATCTCGCGGATATATGCCTGCAGTCTTCCGAGCTTTTTGCAATTTCGTAGTTATACCAGCTGCTGCTCGGACAAATCGGAGCAAGATTGTTCCAAGTCTGCAGCTTTTTGATTCTCCGCAATAATATACTCAAAGTAATAACAGTCGTTCGTATTGTATATGATTAAAGAGCAATTTAGAGTAAATTAAACGTTTGAAAACAGTCATCTTCTCTCTTGAAATCTAAAGAAGCGCGTTGTTGATGCTATTAATTGTTTATCAATTTTAGTCACGTATTCTCAAAGGAAGCCAAAGAGAACTAATCCAACCCATACGAACGTTCTTAAGAATTTTCGAAAGAAGAAATTAAATTCAGCTCCATTTTTTAAAAGTGAAATACTCGAAAAGAGAGCACAACTTGTTGCACACGCACAATGTCGTGTGTGCGAGTGAGCGCCGAAAAATAATCCAGAGCAATTTCGACACCTTCGGTGTAACTTTCTCGCGTAATAATATAATAACACATTTCACGTTGCGGCCAAGCAGCAGCAGCAGCTCTTCTTCTCGACGCGCTTTTCGAGGGGCTCATAAAGCATCCTTTCTCGCGCGCTTGTATTTTTGCGTACGCAACGTGTCTTCTTCATTTTTTTTTTTCGAGAAGAGAGCTCTTTGTCTGAGCAGCGAGAGCCCTTTCGTGCCAAATTGTTCAAAAACGGCGCGCAAACTACAATTATTTTGGATATATTGTAGAACTAAGCCGAGCGAGAGGGGGAGACAGTTGTAAAGCAGCGAGTCATTTTGCATTTTGATCTTCGAGGTCGCGCTTCTTCTTCATCATTTTTTGTTTTGGCTAAGCGCATTTTTTCTTATAACAGCATCCTTGAGCTATCCTCTTTACATACAGATGGGCTTGCTGAACTTTGGCAAAAACAACTTTTCTGCGAAATTTATAAGCGGTGAGATGCCTTATTAACTCTATGCGCCCGCGAAAGGTATGAATTATCGAAGAAACTATAGTTTCCCGGAATGTGTAACAAAATATATTCCCTTCGAACGTTTAGTACTATGAGTAAATTACGATGTGGTTCAATCGTCTTTGTAATTTTTTTAATTATACTGAACCACTGTGTTCGCTGCAATTATAATATACTATCTCCCTTATTTTCACTAAATGAAAACATCCTACATGTAAAACAAACCTCACTATACATAATCCTATCGCTCGCGTATATATAACGTACAGCAGAAATTCATTAAAAAGCCACAAAAGCCGGAGTTTCTCTTTCAAACGAAAGTCGTCGCTTTGTTTCTCAGGGCATCACACAGGCTTGACTCGCAAAAGTTAATGCACTTGCGCTCTCGCTATATGTGTATATCCCTTGGGACACATTATATACACCGGAGAAAGAGCAAGAGCTGGGCTATTACTTAATTTACTGCGGTCTCGCGGTGTCGGCGCTTTTTGCCCGCGCTTTTGCATTTTACGGCCGCGCGTGGGGCCCCGCCGGCCGCGCGCGGCTGCTGCAGCTCACGAATAATTGCTGCGGGCCCGTGCGATCGACGTGAAAATTGGCGCGAGAGCACGACTCGCTAGTCCGGCCCGTACTTTGAGGAAAGTTAAAGAGCGCGCGGTTATTATGCTGCATGCCGCGCGTTGCCCTTTTTTTTCTTCTTCTTCGTTGCTTTCGCGGGAGGACAAAATAAATGTGGGGAGAATGAGCTTTGGGCTGAAGCGTGCATAATTAGTTTTTGAGTGAATATAGGTATGTTCCATGTGCGGTGCTTAATTTAATTTAGAATACATTTTTTAATTTTCTCAAATCATTTTTTGGTTGAAATATATTATAGAAATTTGAAACTCTCGATTCTCTCCTATTGTAGGCTGCGCGTCTAGGTGCATCTTTGAATGTATACTTCATAATGCTTCGAGCGTCTGATGGTCTTTGTGCTTTCGTCTTATATCTCACGGAAGTCGCTTTCGTGGGAGGTGTGAAGCAGCAAGATAAAAGACGAATGAGAGAGAGAGAGAGAGATGAGAAATAATGCAGACAATGGAAGAGATATAATATGCACGTGAGTATTGTGATGGAGATGATAGAATCTGATGAATCGCGATAAGGTTTTGTTCCTCGAAAAAAATTGGTATACTATAATTATTTTCTTTATTTAAAGGTTCACGATATTCGCGTATCAAATAATTATTTTTTCATATACGAGAAACAGCGAACGAATTGAGTTCTTTTACCGCGTGATGCTATACGTATAAGGTAGGGTCGCAGCGTTATCATTTCGTATCAATTCTACCAATCAGAGGGAAAGGAGCAAATGTGATATAACGCGAAGACATTTAGATTGCTGACACTGATAGGAGAATTAACTCTTTGTCCTTGTACGGTGCGCGCGGCTAGATTATCAGATATACGCGCAGTCGCTTAATTTTCAAATAATATCCCTGCCTTACATTCCTGAAATACTACCCGAATTTTCAGGGGTGAAAAATATTATGGCCGCATTTTCTTATCAGCTTATACAACATAAATGCGTGGGTGTCAAGATAGTCATATACATTATTGCTATGTATATAGTAACTTTTTCCGTGTTTGTCTATAATTACGATTCTCTAATTACAAGGGCAAAAAAAATTCAGTGCGATCCATCCTGCAATTATAATAACGATAAAGCATTATTTTTTCTCAAAAACCTCGTCATCATCGTTTCGAGCTAGCAAAAAGAAGAGGAGGACAAGTCCACGACGGGATTGACAGACGGAATGAAAGAAACGGAAAATGAATAAAGCGGGAGAACGAGAAAGAGGTAGAGAGATCGAGAACCGCGCGTGTGCGTGCTTAGATTCTATGGGACTGATGCGGAGCCGTTCAGCGTGGCTGTGCGCGATCAAGAGGCAAAAAGGGACTCAGCTCCTATACAGCTATTCTCGATTTCACGCGAGTGACGTGCTCAATTGGCCCGGGGAAATATTATTATTCATAGGAAGAGACGAGGAGCTGGTTAACCGGAGATATCCTTTGTTGTCTCAATGAGGTTATATATACGCATGTAGAAGTCGAAGGGATCGCGCCTCTGTCTCGATTTCCTGTCGAGTGCTGCCGCGCTTTCGTGCAGCCCTCAACTCTTTTGCTTATTCAACGTTCGTTTTTTTTTCCTGGACAGTCCGCGCGTTTTTCTCTCTCAAAGCGACGTGTAAGAAGGGTTTGTCTTTTCTGCGGTTGCCTGTATAGGACTCAAAGGATTTTTTTTCTGTCGAAACGCGCGCCGAGTTTCTCGCGCGCAGTGATTTGTATACGCATACGCAGGATGTCTTTTTTACGCTAGGAGAACCTTTCTTAGGCGTATTTTTCATCGCGGTGAGCAAAAAATCCCGAGGATGTACTAAATAGTCTGATTAATTTCTTAGTTTTTAGATAGACGGACTGGAAAAAAATGGATATATTTTGTATAAGACGAGGTCGGGGCACATAATAATATGTAGATTAGTGTGCCGGCGTTGGCTGCATATGTTTTAATTCTTGGAGAATCCGGATGTGTAAATTCGCCTTCATGCCTCGGCCACTTGACAGGCTGCTAGGAACTCTCACACTTTTTCGGAATGATTCAACCTGCCAGAATGCGAGGCGAATACTTCTTGTCAACTACGGCTGCTAATAAAGTAGTATTATCTACGATAATTAGGAAAAAATTCATCTCAACGGGAATACGCTTTCTTGATCCTTCGACGCTATATAAGCCGCATTATTGTCTTGATTCCGCGAATTTTCTATCTGCCAATCAATTCCATTTATCTTTATTGATTCAGAGAATGTTTTGTAGGAATGCATTATATATACTGGTTTTCAGCTTTAAATAAATAGGAAAGTACGCGTTTTAAGTAAAATTGACGTGATTTTAAATCTCACTATATTTGTCATATTTTTCTTAATATTGTGATTATAGTGTGGAGCCCGCTGATTCATCCAAGCAAATAATAAGAGGTGAATGTCTGTAAAAATCATTAAAAAAATTATTCCATCATGGCTACCTTGACGGTATGTTCGCATGCGGAATCCAAAGCCATCAATATCTGTGAAACAGTAAACACTTTTGGACTGGACTTTTCCCTGCCGCTGATCTTCCCGGCTCTCTACAGCCTCTGAGCCATCAGCGGCGCTCGAATCGGTGGCGCGCGGCGTTCGCACGTGCGAGTGTATCTACAGTAAGATAGGTGGCGCACGCGTATATGTCTCAGTATCGCGAGCGCACTCTGGGGTACTTTGCGAACGCAAATGCGTGCGCAAACTCGAACTTTGCGCACGATAATAGGACAACAACTACTCATTAAATAAATCTTTGCTACTTTTAGCTAAGTTGCCATATATAACCACTTATTTGATAGAGCGATGTTTTGGCTAACAATAAGTCGCCAACGATTATTGAGCTTAATCACTTAAATAAGCCATTATACTTAGCTCATAATCAGTTCATTTTTCTACCAGGGTATGCTTTTCAAAATTATTACATAATTATGCAGTTAGTTTTATCTTTTACGAAACACGTTGATATAAGAAATCAGATAAGTAAATAGCCAACGTTAGAAATTTGGCTATAGAACTTTAAATAAGTATACGTATTAAATTCAACGTTTAAAAAGAATGTTTTTTTTATGAAATAGTTAATCATCCGAATGAAATGTAATCAGGGAGCTTACCGCGCCACTTGTATTGATGCCCTAACTAACATTGGATAATATCTTTAACAAATACTTGAATTTAATAAAAATACTAAAGCTTCTAAAACAACTTGGGCTATCAATTTTAAAAATACGATTTGTAGTTATTACGAATCCAATCGAGCTTATTGGTAACAGTTAATAAATCATATTTGATATAACCAAAGTCTTGTCTCATCATTGCCGATAGCTTTTATACTTGACAATCTTCCGGGCGCAAATTTTTCTCTTTATTCAAATACAAAATCAATCGACCGAAAGAAAAATCGCCCCTTTAGTAATCAATCTTTAAACAATAGACCGTGCGATATAGCTCGCAAAATGTCTTAATACCTCGATACATACATTACACGGCATTACGGGGGTCGATCATCTTTAGAGCCGCTGATGCAGCGCTCAAGGGAAGAAACACGCGCGATATTGCGCGGCGGCGTGTATTTTTACAGCCGAGAGAGCGCAAATGTATAATTCCGCGCAACAATTTCCTGGCCTCGTCGAAGCGCCGGCCCGAAAGGGGCAAAGAACCGCCGGGAATCGGGATAATCTTTCGCTTGAAGGTCTCGATAAATAACGCACCGCGAGCGCGCGCGCGGTGCGGGCTCTCCTTTTCTCCTTCTTATACTTTGCCGGATCTTGCGCAGCCTTTTAGCTTCTCCTTTTGCGGCTATCTATCGTTTTCTCGGCTCTCGCGCGGTTTACTTCTTCTTTGTATACAGTCTTGTGTGTAGGTTCTTTTTCTTCTGGTGTTGTTCGATTGTCAATTTATTATAGAGTCCACTACTGATGCGTCTATAATAATACGATTTTATTAAAAAACTTGGATACGGGACAGACGAATAATTTTATTCTCTCGAATTCAATTACAATTTTTTCGGCAGTGTGTCATCCTTCGTGCGACACATGTATAATTATTTTTTGTAAAACGGCCTTCGTTATATCGGGGCTAAAGAAATTTTTTATCTTTCAGGAGTGCAATATAATTATAGCTATTGAAGAAAACGTGCAATTTTCACTTCCTTATAATTTCGGCGTGTATTGTTATTAAGACAATTATATTTTTACAAATATCTCACAGTAGAAAATTCATTGTTGTAAAAAGCTCTTTCGCGAGCACATGATGAGAGTCCAGTTTGCATAGATTATACGAAAGATTAAAGCAAGAATGATGCGAACCTCGACATATGGGCACATCAGCGCATCGAAATTAAAACGGAGCAAATTAATTTTTCAAAGGGAATATAGCGCGTTTATGCCGGTGTTGCAACCCTCGGCAGCTTCCAATTTTCTATACTTTCTTCCATTAAAATCTAATTCTGTCGTCCCATACATATGCAATAACCAATTACTGCCATGAATTATGCAAAGCCGTAGAGCAAAAGTGGTGGACGCCTATATATAAAACCTCTTTTCTCTCTCCCGTTCATAAAATCCATATGCGCGTCACGGGATAACGAAATAACAATTAAAAATCTCAAAAATCCAAAAAGCCTTCCAAAATAATCGTTCGACTCGCGTTTGAAAGTATAATAACCATCGGGCAATTTCGCAGCTCTAACAGCCCTGCGGCTCGCGCGCGGCTGAGAATTCCTAGTCCTGTTCGAGCAATCGACACATTAGGGCTCCGTTGCGCTTCGGGCCCTAAACGTCCGAAAATTGGCCACACCGCCCGACCATTATATATACATATACGCAGCTCTATGCGTCCCTCTCTCTCTCTTACAACATTTATAATTCGTAAATAACAACGGCCAGCCTCACGGCGGGAATTATTCCATAACTTTTATATCTTTTAATATGACCCGGCGAAGGTATAGAGAGAGAAGTGGACGAGGGGAAAAACGAAGATTGCACGATGAAAACGGCGAAATATATATACCTACGTGCGTGCGGCGAGCGCGATGAAGATGAGAGTAGAAAGTCCAAGTGAGCGTGATGAGGCTTGTTTACATAAGTCAGTTTTAATAGAAAGTTCTTAATAGGGGGGCTCCGAGCTTTTTTTTCTTCCTTCTCGCTCATCGTCCTCGTATAGCCGTCGTCTTTGATGCGGCGGGCAATATACGTTTCTTTTTTTCCTGCTCTCTGTATACCTATAACGATGAGTAAAAGTTGAGGAGCGATTGTTTTCTTAATTACTTTTAAGTGGTTCAATAAGCTAATGGCGATCCGTGATTTTTATTATAGGTTATTATTACGAAGGAGAAAACGAGAGGACCGACGAGCGAGCGGCTTAATTTTTATATATGGAATAATTAGATTGTAGCATTTTTTTTTATTTACGATACGATGCGAGAGAGTAAAAGTTGATCGTGCGAAGCTTCTTTTCATCGACTATTATATTTACAATTTGTGGATTATAAAACTACGAAATGTAACAAATATAAAAAATAACGTTGTGCGCAAACGAGTAAAAATAAATAAGCATCAAAGTATAAGTTGCTGCGTGTTTCTCAGACATCATTACCTTTTTACGGTACCTACTTGCGTCACAGTCATTCGGAAGCTAATTCTCAGTCGCCATTCAATCGATATACCAAAGAATCTTTAAAATTTCACGCTCTTGAACAAAATTTCACCGACCCGCATTTCCAAAAAATTCGAAGCTTATATTATCAAGTTTTTTATTACATCAAGCTTTCCAAGCCTTATTTACTTTCATACATGCAATCATCGTTATAAGCGCAGTATAAGACGTAATGATTTTCCAAGCGGTTCACGGCGGGACGTAATTTTTCAAACTACCGCTCGAGTCTCCTCGAAAAATTTCGATCGTTATTGTTTACAACACCAGCTGCCGCTGTAAAAATCTCTTCCGGCCGCTCTGGTCGAATATAAAACCCCGGGGAGGATCCCGAGAGAGGAAACTGGTTACAACAAAGCAACAGTCCGGCGAATTCGTATACGTGCACGGAACGAAACCGCGACCGCGGAATTGAAATTCAAATTAAAAATCCCGAATTATAAAATTATCCTCCCGAGGAAACCACGCGCGTAAGCGAGCTCGAGAGGAAGCGAGATATATAGAGAGCTGTGCTGCTGCTGCAGCGCGAGCAGAAAAAGGCCGGCCAATTTTCGGGCAATTTCGTGATGAGCCAGGGCCAAAAAAATAATAACCTGCCGCCGGCAACCATATGGTCGCGGATAGAAGCTTCGGCTCTTTCTTCCTCTCTCTCTCTCTCTTTCTCTTTTATTCCTTCTCCTCCTACTTCTCATCGTCGCCGTTCCGTATATACCTCTTGCCGATACTTGGCCTTAAGTGTACACATATGTGGCGCAAGGGTCGAAAAAAATTCACGGTTTGGGGTAAACGTATAAAGGCTCGACCTTCTTCGGGACCATGTAACACGTGTGCGCCGTTTATCGGCATGTGTGTGCCGCCGACGCTTAGCTTCGAGGAAGATGGATCTTTCTTTGCGCGCGCGCGTATAGTTATTATTAAGAAGTATCGGCCGGGCAATGAAGGATAGATCGTATTTTACGTAAGAGTAATTATTGACTTTGGCTTTCTTTTCAAAGTGACTGGCTTCCACTGCAGTAAAAAGAGCAGTAAAATCTCAAGTGCTTTCTAACGAATTTAAGTCGATGGTTTTATTTACTGTGAATCGAGTGATAAATTCATTCATATTTTGACGCATTGTGAATCATCTTTTAAAACTGCCGCAGACCTAATAGCCACGCCAAAACACATTAAATATTGTGATTGGAAATTGTCATATTTAGAAAGAGAGACGCCTATTATTAACCCATTACAATATCAAGGAATTATATACTGCATCAGTTTAAATGCAGTCGTCGATTTTAAATTACGACCTCGAACCCTATACACATCCCGACGGCATCAGCCGCACTTAATATACCTCCAAAACTATTATAGCTCGCGTAGCCTTGAAAACTCGAAAAAAAAAGAATAATATTTTTCCCTACGCGCCGCCGAAAATCAACGAGCCGGAGTAAAACCGATCGCCTCCTCTCTCCGCAACCTTCTTCGAAATTAAAGCTATGCATCGGCTTTGTGGGACGCACCTCTCGCTCTTTAGTCGACGAAGATCGATCTTCCATCGTTATATTCGAGTATGGCTCGGCGGCGTGCGGCTGCGCACGATGATGGAGTGGACTCGATCCGACCTTGCGATTAGCGCCACGCGTGTGCATTTTTTCGCGGCCGGACGATCATCTCGATTGACACTGCGCGCTTCGTTTAACGGATTTCACGGAGGGATTAACTCCTTTTCTCACAAGATTAGTCGCTTTCAGGCGGTCCTCTTTAGGAGTCTTCGCTTTTTTTGTGCAGGACGATCCAGACGAGTTTATAGTATATAGTTGATCGATGGGCTTCTTTGGGGCTCGGATGTCGCTTTTTAAGAGACTTTCGGGTGTGGAAAATGGGACCTATTTGGTGGCGGCTGTGTTTTCGTTTGGAGTGTTTATCGAGAGCATCCGCCGACTGTGTGGTATTGTGGGGAAAAAATTTTTCTTGGAAGCGCACTAATTCGTTATGCAATATCGACGTTGACTTTATCAAAACTTGATCTGTTTTTTTTTAAGGGTCGCGAGAGATTGATTGTTTGAGAAATGTGCTGTTTCTCGATAAGATATAAAGTATATACTTGGTTTTATAAAAATAATTAAATTTACGACGACATTATTATATTATATAGGCAAAGAGGAAACGTTTTACAACTTCTGTCGGCGTGCACAAAAGATCCAGTGTATGTGCATCGTTATACCGTTTTTTCCCCATCAAACGGTAATTACGCCTTCCCTTTATAGCTCGAACCGTGGAGGAATAAAAAAAGGATAGTCGTTACTCCAATTATTTAGAAAACATATTCGCCCGGAATAACTCACACCGAAATTCGGTGTATCCCGCATCTATACAGATAGAAGCTGAACAAAAAAAAAGATACCGCCCCTATAAAGACAATAAACTTTTCCATTTTATAACCTCCTCGTTAAAACTCCTTAATTGACTCCATCCTTTAGCAAGCAAACAAGCGCTCGGCTTTTTATCATCCCCGTGTATATAAGCTACTCACGAGTCGTTCGGAAGAGAAAAAAAAAGAAGCCACACACGCGTCGCACTTTATCACCTCGAACTTTTTTCATCCGATCCACGCGCAATAAACATAAGTAACCGAGCAGCACCGGCCGACTTTCCTCTCGATGAAAAACTCGTAAGTCAGCCCCAATTTCGCCCCCGAGAGTCGAGTGTACCCAAGTGAAAAGAAAAAAAACGAACTATAAATAAACTGTGGCATTACGTAAAAGCGAGAGACTCCCGCGCGTGCATTCTAATATTCTGGACCCACCTCTCGAATTTTCGCTGCAGCATCGCTGCCGTCATCATCATCACAGAAGAAAAGAAGAAGAGAGCGAGATAAATCCGGCCACGAGTGCCATATGTCGGAAAAAGCGCGCTTTCCCGATTTTCACTGTATACGCTGCCGCCACCCCTGCGGCGCCTCTTGCAACAGATGGTCCGAAAGAGAGAATACCTATATAGCGGTGGACTAGATAGAGATGAGGCATATGTCGGGGTAAACATATACACAGCAGCGGCACAGCGAGAGACTCCGTCGGGGTGATAGTTTGAGTGCTATGAGGAATGCGAGAGAAAGAGAGAGGCTTATTTTGATGGGTCCTATAGGCTATTAATAAATGATGCACTTTATTGACTTGTACTTTTGGGAGTTGGGCGGCTTTGTAGGCAATAATGCTTTAGATAAATTATATACATGTAGTACATACGAGGCTGAGAAAACAATGAATATTGATTTTTCGATTATAACCGCAAGATGTATGTGTAATGTTATTTTATATTAGCCGCAGAGTTTTTAGCGTGCTCGAGTTAAACGTGTAAATTTCGACTCGCTATAATAGTTTGCAATTGGAGTTACTTTTATAATTAAGACCTATTATAATCAACTAGGAAAAATAAAATGTTTATTTATTTATTTAATTGACATAAACGGGCTAGCAGTCCTATGGAAATACAAAGTATGATACAAGCAGAATGTTCCTGAATTTCGAACGAGTAAAGTTTGAATTATAGATTCGTTAAAAAGTGAACGACGGGCAACACCGCAAAGCACTATTTGCTTCTCCCCGCTATAACGATCCTCAGATGCGAGGCTTCTCAAACGAAACTTCGTCAAGACTTGAGTTTGCTCGACTAAAGTGATACAAAATAATATATAACGTTCGCGCGCCCGCAAAGACGGTATGAAATTGAACGATCACTTTGAAAACGAAAATAAATAAAGAGAGAGAGGGGGTCACGAGCTACAGGCGCGCGTACTTTTTCAAAATGTCTCTCTCTTGTCTTTCAATGGACCGACGAAGAGCACAGGCGAGTTCCGCTATATGATACGTTATATAGCTATATAATACAAGCGCGTGTGTGCACACACATGCGCAAGCATCAGGGGCCTTTTTCTTCCTGCTTGCATTCAGCTGCCTCCTGTCGGGAGGATGCGACGTCGAAATTTATCGCTCGCAACACGCGCGTTAACGCACTCGTATGTACCCGATGACTCTCCTCTCTCTCTTGCATCCTCTTCCTCTTTTTCTCTCTCTAACTTCTTTCGTGTAGGCATAATCGTTTTCGTGTACACGGGAGGTTGCGTGTGTCAACGGATCTAAAACAGAAGTGGCCAAGTTCGAGGAAATTTCGGGCTTTTCCAGCGAGGATATTTGTGCTATATGGCTGTTATTTGTCCAAACACGGATTTGAGATTGTGAAATATGGCTCGGGCGGATACAAACAAGATGAATTTTTCGTAATCATCAAGTTTCACAGGATGGTCAGCTCTATAGGCGTAGAATGGGATGCATCGTGAATTCCGAGAAGTAGTACACTAATGTGGCGAGAGGAGAGAGAGGCCCGACGCAGGGATCGTTAGTTTTTACTGCTTATAGTTCTGCATAAAAGTCTACTATTAAACGGTGAAAAGATGCGGTGTTACTCAAACTCGCCTCTTTTATAACACGAATTATGCCAAAATTTTTTTTACATAATTAGAAGAGCACTAATTGGGACCAAGTTTTTAGAATTTTTATTTCGCAAGAAGATTACTTACAGTCATCAGACTCGGAATACACACCGTATGAGCATATTACACCGTGCGAGCAGTGTGTTCTCACAAGAAAAGCAAAGAAAGAGAAGCATGATGAGATTGATGCATGTATGCTCGTATATCGTGAGCACTCACTCGAGAGAGAGAGAGAGAGAGACTATCCCGAGACATATAGGTTTCTCTCTTTTCTCTTGCGGGCTTGTCTTTATTGTTATTGGGATGATTATTACGATGATCGAGGATCTTAATTCACGTAATTACCGGTATTTATCATCGTGTGAGCGTTTGTTTCTTTTCTCTCTCTCTCTCTTTCTGTTTCACTCTCTCGGCTCCGCCGCGTTTTCGGCCGATTGATTAGTTATTCAATTTTTAAGGAGATCCTTAAGCCGCTGCTAAATGATTTTCGTGTATATCGTCTTCGAGAGTCCTTTATGCCCTCTGCGCGACTGAAGATGATTTATTTGTTTAATTAGGAAAATGGTAATTCTCTCGACGAATGGCTTTTCGATAAGGAAGAGGATGATTGATATCGCAAAGCGCTCGCGAGCGCGAGTAAGGCTTGCCTCGTTGGGAAAATCAATTGAATGTTAGTTTTAAAATATATGACCATCGTCCGAGATACTTTATGTAGATTTGCCGTTTAATTAATTGTTGACAAAATGCTTGTGTACGTCATTTTTTTTTCAAACGTATATGCAGGTCTCTAAGAGCTCGAAAAGACCATTAGGGCTTTATCTTGTGCTCGAGTGTAATTTTTAACGGTGTACCTATATACATGTATACTGTCTAATATATTGAAGAAGTAATAAGTCGTCGTTAAGATAAATAGGTTAATACGAATTAATACGTATAACGACAAAAAAAATTGCGTTAAAAACACAGATGCACTTTACTTTTGGTACATAAGTTATTTGGAAGCATCAGGTCAATTTAAGAGTATACCGAAGAATTAAACGACTCTTACATTGTTGCAAATTAGTGTTAATGGACAACGCATTAAGATAAAAAGGCATCAGAGTCGTCGATAAATGGCTCTCAAGCGACCCACGCGTACTCTTTCTCATAAAATAGAAACATTTTACGCAAACGATAAAGAATGTCATAAGATATTTTAAAATTCTCCCGACACAATGAGAGAAGACCGCGTGTACGAAAAAAAAGACGCACTAAAAGGATTTTAAATCCACGAGAGAGAGAATATAATATACGGAATTGAAAGAGCAGAAAAAGTGCAGTCAAAGGAACAATAGGAAATTTAAAAAATAACAAGCGCGAACAAAGGACTAATAGAATTAAGAGGTTCATGTAAGAAAAGAACTTAATAAGGTCTGAAAGGCAACACAAGGATGAACAAAAGAAAACCAACCTGAAGACGTAACGAGATTATACCGAATCTAAAGAGGCCGTGATGCACAAAGGAAAAAAAATCTCGGCTCCTGCAGTGTTCGTATCGAAAATATTAGCTCAGTGAATTATAGCATTTCTTTTTTATACGATTAAAAAACGTTAAAAAGCAACTATCAAAAGAAAAGCAAACAAAATGTCACTTTATCTCCATCTTCGCGTAACACGTGTAGTCATATAATATAGTCGGCAACAGTTACCCTGGCCCTGATACACAATGTCCACAAAGAGCCATCAAGATAGCATCGCACCAATTTTCTCGTAAAAATTCATCAAGATCCCATTCTCTCCTCGACTTTTATCTAAAACGGAGAATCGGCGCGCTTGCTCGCCGTCAAAGTAAAGAGAATAAAAAAGAGAGAAACAAAAAAAAAACGAATGCTACAGCCCTCCCTCGAAAATAAGTGAATTCAAAGCAATCAGATGAAAGTGACCCAGAAAAATCTCGACGCTCTCGCGCTATCGTGACTCAAGAGAGTGCGACACTTTTTTGTTCGCGGCCCCCCGTGCATCCTATACGCACAAGTGTGTCACAGGCCATTAAGGCCAATTAACGGGCGGCGAAAGATCTGAGGAGCCGAAGACGAGGACCCTCTTTTTCCGGCTGTTATAGATGCATCTCTGATGCACGACACGCGTGGAAATTCGTCTAATACGATCGTCCCTATAATAGTAGCATATATAAACTGTCGCAGTTTGGTCGGTAAATTTTTATAGACCGGTTCCAAATCTTCCCGTATCGATGCAGTGACTTGTTGTGCCCTGGATATATGACGGGGGGAGGCAAAAGGACCTGCGTTGGTTCGTTAGATGAAAATCAGTGCGCGCGCTCGTATAATCGCGCTGATGATCAATTAAAGTTGCGTTTTTTTCGGGGTTCCTTTTTTCGGGCCGGGTGGGATATAAAACTTTCGTAATTTAGGGGTGGGAGTTGTGTGTGTGTGAGAGAGAGAGAGAGAGAGCAGTCTTTTATTATTTCGGCTGTTAGAGGTTTATTTATTTATCTCCGGCATCTGGAAAGTGGTATTTCGTCTTTAATTAAGAACTGGTTTTTCAGCCGATTCTTTCGTCTCGTTATTTATAAAACTTGCACTTTTATTGTTTTACAAAGCCTTGAACGAAATTTACGCTGCAATTATATTGTTATCTGCAAAATGTGATTGAAATACCCTCGTGCATTTCGTGTATAAACATTCTGTACATAATCTTTTTCCACAAATTTTTGCATAAGGTTATATTATTTATTTATCTATGTATATTTTCTGCTTTTACGAGAAATATTTGTTTTATAATAGTAAGCAGGTTTTCAAAGCAAATAAAACTGCGGAAGCGTGATATTTATACCCCGAATAAAATTATGTACAATAAGTTGCAGTATATGTGGTGGGTTTAACGCATTTCGGGAAACAGTGCTACTAAAGTTCTACAGAAAAAAATGAAAATTATAAGTTATCACAGGTATTGCGTTGTATGTTACGTTGATGCTTAAATCCTGTTTAAATTATTTATGAAAGCAAATTATTTACAAAAAAGTGTGTGTAATATACATGAACCTTTTATTATCATGAATTTTTGTCTGAAAATTTTATCGTCTAGTTTTGAATTTTTTAAATGACACGTGGTTTTTTGAAAAACAGCATAAAATTTATAGTTAATATAATATATAATAGGTATTTTTATGTTCTATTAAATATTATTATATTTGTCTTATTGCATCTATGGAAACCAATGCGCGCACAAATCAGTGTTTAAAAAATTTATTATAAAACAAAAATGAATCAATAAATAAAAAAAAGATTCTTTTTCCAAATTTGGAATAAACAATCAAAATATCTTTAAAATCGATATCATTTTAAATCTAGTAAATACATCGTATGAATGGACATAGGCGAAAAAGATAAAATTTAATTGATGTTGCTGGATGAGTATATTTCCACGAATAGTATGGCATACGCACGTGGACACACACACACATACACACACACACGCGCGCGTGCGCGTACGTCGATCCGTATGAATGTTTTATAAAAGCACGTGATTCGAACTCCAAACACTTTTAAACATGTTCTTAACACGTATTTTTACACAACTGAAAATTTCACTATATTACGAAACTTCCTCTAAGAGAAAGCAAAAATTTGTCGTCGCTGTCCAGTCATGACTTTTATACGACAGTCTTATTTTCTACTAAAAAAATTTTTTTTACTGCCTGCCAGAACACGCACTGGCAACACAGTGAATCGCGCGATGATTCATCCGCCGCTATTACGGAACCACTAAATTTTAATCTTGTTTTTCTATTGTCGCGATTGATAACGTTGGACAAAATTAGAGAATCTTACGTAATTTTGGGAGTAAACAGCTGCCATCTATCACGTATGTAAAAAGCTCTAGTTGGATCCACACTTCCACAGTAGTGATCCGTCCGCGACGCGCCGCGAGACAGTGCCGGATCGTATTTTCAATTCTAAAAGTCGTCAGAGAACGCAATTTTGTTTGCCAACAATCCATAAGTCACCAGAGAGCGCAATATCGTTTGCTAATAATCTATATCTTATACTTGTTAATGAAGTGTTGACTTTATTGTAATATAATAGTGAAAAAATTAATTTAATCAGAGGACGTCGTATCATTAAATATCTTATCGAAAATCAACGAATAATACCAGGCGAAAGACTGCGATGAACGCACACTCCATCGGACAACGTAAAAGTAAGTTAATTCGAACATTATTGTATATACCCGTGTAAATTTCCGGTGCACTCGAAAATTCAGAGATTTGCCCACATCGCGCTTTGTCGTTCGCCACGCGGCCAAATTGAGCCTTTCAGTAATCTTATCTCATTTATAATTAACAGTAATAATAACGTCTATCATCTTCGTATGCTCGGTACGGATAGCTCTGTGCGAAGTGAGTCCCACATCGTTACATTTGCAATAAAATAATTTAAAAAATGTATGCTGATGTATTCTTAATTTAGTTCAAAAATAATATGTGGCTAGATTTTGGAGTGATTCTTCCACTTCTACACTTACGGACAGTCTCTCTCGATCTATTATTCGAACTTTGCTTAAATCTCGAAAATTTCGAGGGGAGCTGGTCGCATCGGTCAAAGAGAGTCATCATAAACCTTAAGAAATAAAGATCCGGGCCGGCCGGCTATCATAAACTCATTAACGCAGCCGGTCGAATAGCCGCACTCTAAGCTATACCTACGTATTTCCTACGAAACGCTATGGTCTAAATGGCCATTTCGCTTTTGTTCACAAGGCCGCTATTTCTCTCACTTCCAGCCCGGACTTCCCTTTTCAGGTAGACTGCAGTATGGCAGGGATATCTTAGTCGTCGGGAAACGTAAACAAATGTACTTAAGATTTCAGATGCACAGGCTCCGGAGGCTCGCACGGTCTCACTTTCAACCACGAACTCGAACGAGAACGTCGTGACATTTCCCCTATTCTGAATCTAAGTGAGTATTGTCGTCGAGTATATAATTTGTTAAAATGTGTATTATAATTACTTATATCGATTATTACCTTACTGTTTTTCTTTTCAGAATAGCAAATACGAAAAAATGTCGTTATTCACGCGTGCCTTGGACTGCGTGAAGCGGATTAAAATCACTCGAAACATAATTCGCAGACACGTTTCGACTACCAACTCAGCGCAACATTATCAATTTGAGCCCATTAGAAAGAACACGTCGACGCCGCAAGTTTTTTACGGCGGACGACACACCGTCACGCTCTTACCCGGTGCCGGCGTTGGTCCAGAGCTCATGGAGTACGTGAAAGAGGTAAAAATTATCTCATAATTATATTCAGCCTAACTACGATCGTACATATACGCATAATTCACAATTTCAGATCTTTAAATTCACCGGCGTGCCAGTGGACTTCGAGGAGATCGAAATCGACAACAACTCTACCAGCGACGATCTGGAGTACGCGATAATGTCGATTCGTCGAAACGGCATCGCGCTCAAAGGAAACATCGAAGCCTATCATCCTGAAAAGAAAGCGGAGGTACCCGGCAACGTGACGCTCCGTAAGGAGCTCGACCTTTACGTAAACGCGGTCCACTGCGTCTCCTATCCAGGAGTACCCACTCGCCACTCGAACGTCGACGTCGTCATCATCCGTCAGAACATTGAGGGCGAGTATGCTATGATGGAGCACGAGGCCGTCGACGGAGTCGTCGAGAGTATGAAGATCATTACGCGGCCGAACGCTGAGAGGATCGTTCGCTATGCGTTCGAGTATGCTCAAACTCACAATAGAAAGAAGGTATATGAATAAAAGTTGCTTAACAGCAGCGTAAATGCATTTTCAATAACACTTAATTTTCAATCCAAAGGTAACAACGGTGCACAAAGCCAACATAATGAAGCTCTCCGACGGCCTCTTCCTGACCGTAGCCCGAGAGATCGCCCGAGACTACCCGGACATCATCCACAACGACATGATCGTCGACAACGCCTGCATGCAACTGGTTGCGAATCCGCACCAATTCGACATGATCTTAACGACCAACCTCTATGGCTCGGTCATCTCGAACGTGTTGTGTGGCTTGTTGGGTGGCGCAGGTTTGACCTCCGGCAAGAACATCGGCGAGAACTACGTCATTTTCGAGTCGGCGACTCGCAACACAGGTGCCGGTATTGCCGGCAAGAACATCGCCAACCCTGTGGCGATGCTCAACGCTTCGGTTGATATGCTGAGACACCTGAACCGTCGGCGTCATGCTAGACTCATCAGCGATGCCATCGTAGGCAGCATCACCGAGGGTGTGCGCACCCAGGATTTGGGCGGGACTGCTACCAGCAGGGAGGTCGTCGATGATATTCTCAAACGCATCGACGTTGCCGCTAGCAATGGAAATTAGAAGTGCAGAGACCGAGTTGATTGCACTTTAATACATTCCAAATTGTTGCATTCCTACTACAATGGTGAATATGAAAAAATTGAATGAGTAAATAAATAATTTTGCTAAAATTCTTGGCTTTTTTCTCTTTCAACGTTTATAATAAGTGTTTGTTATAATAGTAGCTGCAGTATATAGTTATTTCTGATATTTGTAGCATTTCGTTAATTACCCTTTTCCCCTTACTCCAAACAATAAGATAATGCAGCATTGTTTGACATAACGAGAGTGTAAGGTTATACGACTTGGCGAATCCCGGAAAAACCATAAATTTTCTCAAATACTCTATGAATTCACAATGCTGAGGAGTCAGAAATGAAGAATGGTCATTGTAATAAGTTTCTTAGACCTTCGAGAAACTGAAAGCCAACCCGTCCTCTGTTTCATAAAGCGATTAACTTTCGAACCTGTTCTTCTATACGTAACACGTTTAATTTTATATGGGATCCTTTTGAACCTGTAAGGAAGTAACGAGTTTTCGTATCTTATGAACGAACTCAGTTACACACACGAAATAAACTTTTTAAATGCATGACTCGATTTGTTTTATGTTAAAACGTGTATTTTTTAAGTTTCTACAGAGCTAGATTGACATATTATCTGCCATGAATTTTGTTTACGAAAATATATATAATACGGATGAATCGACGATTTTTTTACAGTTCTGTGTAAGGATTTATAGTTTCTACACTATAACCGGTATATTATATTATAAA
Source organism: Cecidostiba fungosa (assembly GCA_900474305.1). Lineage (NCBI taxonomy): Eukaryota > Metazoa > Arthropoda > Insecta > Hymenoptera > Pteromalidae > Cecidostiba > Cecidostiba fungosa. The sequence continues at coordinate 59,483 of UCOJ01000653.1, forward strand.
AGTATATACAAATCATGGAAATACCTTGTCTGCATCCAGTTAACCTCCCGGCAAAAATCTTATACCGATCGAAATTGAGAAATCAACAATCTTTAAAAAGCGTGTCGTAAAATTGCTTTTCAAAAACTTACAACACTCATAAAGTCACGCTGCCGCAGAATCTTGAACGCGTCGACGCTCCGGATTCGAAAAAATCGTGAAACGATCCGCATCGAAATTTCGGCGCCGCGAGAAAATAAAAGAGCCGAAAACCGCCTCCCATAAAATGATTAACGCGAGCTTCATAAGTAACCGCGCGCTTTTTGGTAGCTCGGCTCATTTTCCACAACAAGAAACACAACGGAGTGTAATACAGCCGAAAACGCGCGGCTCCCTTTGTGCCGCTTCTTCTCGCACCTTTTCCTCTCGATTACACGCGACTCCTCCCTCTACCTCGCACCTACTCTTGAATTTCCGCGGCTGAATTTGATGGATCGGCCTGAGGGCCGCGGGTGGAGCTTCCAAACCCCCCGATGTTTTTGCGTTCTCGCACAATGCCGCCGCGCGCGAGGTTACTGCCTTTGGGATATTTTTTTCCAAAAGTGGAACAGCTCGTACGGAGAAATGACTATAATCAGTCAATCGACGCGCGTGTTTGGCTATGTGTTTTCACGTGATTTTTTGAGAAACGGGATTGACCACGAGGCGTGAACTTTTTTCGCTTTATAATAAAGTTTTGAGGGCCACTCCTATATACAGCTATTGTAATTGATCGATGTGTTTTACTACGTTTGCGAGTTTCAAGACGAATACGTGATATGTATCTCTAAAACTAAATCGTCAAATGGTCTGAACAAATTCATGATTTTATTGAATAGTTTTCAAGTAAACAATTGAAAACTGAATAAATTAGTTTTCTATATATAATAATATGTCCAACGATTACAGGAGTGAAAAGGTACCAATACACTTGAAATTTTAGAAAAAGGTAGACTTTTTGTTTATGTCGGTAGAGTTCTTTGTAAGCTTATCAAAACTTTCGAGTCCTACGGTAATGAGGTTATATTTTTTTATGAAAATTATTCGACGGCCAATATTTCAAAAATGGCGGACTATTATATAGTATCACCAGCAAAGACTTGTCGAAACTGGTTTTAATTATTTTTCATTACGTTTGAAACGAAACAGACATTAATAAGATTCATAAAAATGTTTTTTATAATGATTTTTCTAAATCCTATCTTTTTGCTTACAATTCAAATGTTCCAACGCAATTAAATTCATTCGTTTTCGAATATGAATCTCAAATTTGTTCAATATAATACAAAATATATAATTCAATATCGGCGCGTTATTATGTTATATTAAAACATATTATAATATTAAAATTTTTGTTTTAAATTGGGAGTAAACGTTCAAAGGTGTGATCTATAAAATACGTATAATCAATCAATTATCTCGTTTCACTAATATTTCTTTTAATTGGCAACGGTTTATGTTATCACTAGGAATTTATTCTGATCGTCAAAAAGAATTTGACTAATTGTAAATCTTCCTCTAGGAGGAAGCAAGAAAAAATTAATTATGGATTTCGTCTTAGAACAAAAAAGAGCTGAAAACCCGAAGAAAATCATTGTTTTGGGGTGATACGACAAACGACGTGGGAAAGAGACTCGAGGGCCGGTATAGAATGACTGTCAATTATTGCTAATATCCTTTTGAGGCGAACCGCCAGAAGGTCTTACACACTGTAATCTGTTAAATGCAGTCCGACTGAAGAAGCTGCAGCGCAGTCCCTCGAAAAATCTCATTTTTAAAACAAAACATTTGAAATCTAATGACAAACCGCGCAACTCCCTTTAAAAACGCATTTGCCGGCCAAAAAAGTGCCTTTAAAGCGCCGCGCGCCTATATAACCGCCTCCGCAAAGCGGCGGCGGCCCTTTTTCCACTCGATATACCGCGCGCGTCTAGACACTCTCAGACCACACCGGGGAAAAATCAGCCGCAGGCATGGCATATAGCTACTGCACAATAGGGCGGACTTTTTTAATTTTTCACATGCAGCGCGCTTCTCCCATTGTTTCTGTCGCGCGCGCGCTCTGAAAGTTTCCCGCTCGCGAAAAACGGAAGCTTCGCCAACTGCACAATGGCTCCTGATGCAAGACAATTAGAACGAGACGATGCACCGTTCGTTCGATGCTCTGCTCCCGATATCGGCGCACCACCGCTTTATGAGCGCTGGCGTTTTTTTCAGCAGTGCACGCTGCAACGGGCAAGTGGATCGCGCGCGGTTTGACACAGTCATGTGATGAAATAGGCGCATTTTTGTGCTTTGATCGTCGCTGGATAAGATTATGGGCGAGCGAAAAAATCGGTATTGGGGTCGATTGCTGTACTATGGGAAAAGTTTGAAAAATCAAAACTGTTATAGGTGATTTATTGTTCGCGAGATAATGACTGTATTCTAAATTGTGATAAACGGCGCTCTCAGTTTTTCAAGAATTATGCAAGAGATGTATAATAAATATATAGCAATACAGTAAAGCTATTAATTCATTTTAAAGGTTTTTTAACCGCGGTAAATGTATACTGCGCGTATGTCTCGAGGTTCGGTCTGCGTATAGATACAAGACAGTCGAAACATTTAATAAATGACAACGATTAGAGTCCCGTCATTAAAAGCGCTTGTTCAACAAACGCTTGCGCGTCTTATCTGCCGAGACAATAAAGAGAACCGAAAAAAACACTCAGCGTGTAATTGCAGCCGAATTCGAGCCATTAATCGACGCCCACTAGAGACTCGAAAAATTTAACCAGGCAGCGCCCGGAAAATAAGTTTCGAGTGTGCGCGCGCGCCTGACAATTTTTTCCGCCAATTAAAAATTTCTGCCTCGCTCGTTCTCCGCCCCCTCCTTTCCTCGACACATCCGTCGATTACATTCGTGTGTCGTATACGCGAGCGGAAGCCGCAGTACCTCGGCGGCGGAACCTCACGGTTAATTGACCTGCGGCTGCGCGGTTTTTCGAAAATTACAGGACGGTGCAAAGACTCTTTTTCTGTGATGATGTCCGGCTTCGTCGTCGAGGTAGCGAAAATTTGTCGTGCGGAGGAGGCGATTCGTTCGTTATTTTCTGAACCGACCGCCGGATTTATGCCGCGGGTGATTGAGTGCTAATTGATCTCGGGATTCGTGCGTCTGATGCGGCAAATTGCCCCCTGTGTGATATGGCTTTTTGTATAGTCCCTGCGAAATCCCGCGCTTTTTCGAGGATGATCGCTTTCTCGTCGTGCGTATAAGGTCGTTCGCAGAAGGTATAGTGCGTAATTATATAGCGTTTCGAGTGATCTTTTTTTTCGAGGCGAGATTTTTCTCCGTTAATCGCGAAGTTGGCTGAGTTTCTTAGAATTTGCTTGCTATTATCGGTAATATCTTATAGGTAAGTCGCATGTCGGATGGATTATTCTTGTTTAGTGTGAAACATTATACGCAGATGATTACACGCAGGATAAACTTCACTACTAATACCTCTATTTTAAAGCGACATAGGTATAGCAATAAAAATAGTCTTAGAACTATTTGAGCACTGCAAATACGAAATGCTCGCACGAAACTCATCTGCGTGAAGTGTACACAAAAATGTGGAAAAACTTTTATATATGTTTACCGCGATAGGCCGGACAATACTTAGTATGTATACTATAGCCGAAGGAAGCAAATAACAAATGCTCAAAATTGCAGTAAATATATAATATCATGGTCTAAATGAGTTTTGGTTTACTGTTAAATGAATGGACCCGGGATTACTGGAGTTTTATATTTTAATGTCGCAAAAGAGTGGAAAAAAAAATTTGTTAAATTCACGTCGATTGAGGCTTGTATTCAATAAACTTTATACTTTTTGAACGTCATCGACAAATCGACATGATGTTGCAATCATGCATAACATACTTATAAAAATATTATACTAAAATTAAGGAGGAAACCTGTTAAATGTTACTTAAGGAATTATATGTTGGTTAAATTCATTCAAGTATAAATTTATTTAGTTTCAGAAATTTTCTTTTAATTTATCTCTTCATTGCTATATTTCTTATATCAGACGTCTTTATATACGTCTCTGTATGATGTCAGTCACCAAACTAACTAATATTTCTTTATTAAAAAAACAGATATAGATTCAGGCAGTTATGGCATGAGCGGCTTACGATAGCCAACTGTTTTGGCATAGGGACCCACCGCTATATATAGCAATGTACGTGCAGAATCTGATGAGGGAAATAGGAAAGTGCTTATACGCCACCTATCTTCGCTAGCCAGAGACTAGAGAGCCGAAAAGTTGAAGCGGTGGGGGAAAAGACAGTCCAAAACAGTTTTATTTTACGGCTATGCTTAAAGGCTTATGGACACTTACACGACTGATTCCGGATGTTCTAATACCGTCAGAGTATTTTTTCTCCGTGTTGTTTACCATTTCGATAATTTATAACTTTTCCAGTTCTACTAAAAAAAATTAATTAAAAACTTTGGTTTTGCTTCTCTGTTCACAATTGGTATCCAAAATTTCATTTTTCGGTGGCCAGCTCATCGATTTCCGATTCGGTAAGATAAAAGTAACCTCAGTCCAAAATACTCTCGACCATACCGACCGCTCGTTTTTTTTCGCTCTCAATCTAATCGTCGAAAGTGGAAGACGCCCGAGAAGAGAAAAAAAAGGAAAACCAATGAATACCCGACGAAAGTATAGAAAGCTTATAATACATCGACCCATAACCGTGAATCCTCCTCCTTTCGCCTACTGTACTACACAGTAGTGCAATGCAACCGATCGGAGAAAAAAAGAAAGAACTCGCGCGCGCGCGCGGGAAGCACAAGAAAGCCAATTTGAGCACTTCATTGAACAGCGAAGCGATAAATTGGACCGAGGCTCGCAGCGTGAAAAACCATCTTCTCTCTTTCACCCGACTCGGAAATCATCGCCGCGCGTCTCCTTTGACTATTTCTACCGAGGGATTTTTTTTATATACACTCCCCTCCGCGAAAGGGTCTTCGGCCTCTCGCACGCGGAAGGCTTTGAAGGTATATAGAGAGAGAGAGAGAGAAAAAAAATCATCGCTACCGCGTCTTCCTCTTATTCTTCGGTATACCGTGCACTACTGTGAGCACCCGTTACGCCCGGATAAAAAGGAGCGCTTTGTAGGCCGAGCGTATATAGCGGCTGCAGCGATGTGTGTGTGCGCGAGTTGGCTCGAAAACGGGGTAGCGAGAAAGCCGCGGCGCGTTGAATAATGAATACACAAAGTCTTAGTGACGGACGGTTTTGAGACTTACTTATGGGGCGTGTGGAGCTGACTTTTGTCAAAGAGGCAAGCCCGCTCGGGATTACTCTTGGTTTATATATATGCAGGAGTCTCGAGGTATTTCGAGGTTTATTCGAGTTTATAGACCGAAATTTTCGGTGGATCTAGGGTGTGAGCACGCCGCAGGAAAATCGCTGAGTTATGATGCTCGGATAAATAATTCTGGTTGTCATGCTTTTATTTATTGGATCTCTGCACTTGCGGCCATGGAGAATCGAGCGTGTCCGGTGGTTTCTAGTTGAGTGGCTTCTGTTTTTCGAAACTTTTGGAAGACGAGCCCTGCAGCGGTAAAATTTCAAAGGATTTTATATGTTTGAAAATTACGTATACTTATTTGTAAAAATTACGTCAATTTATTGCTAAATTTAATCTTTTCGACAATGTATACGTCGGAGAGGAGAAAAAGAGTAGGAGCTATAAAGTTTATATTTGTTTTGACGTGGGTATAAAATGTAAAATCGTTTTGACGTGAAATAAGGAAAAATGTGTTTTATGCGGGCACCGCGCTGGGAACCGATGCGGTACGTAACGTATATAAACGCGCCCATTACGCTCCGAATAGCCTTAAATTTCTTTTATAATGATGAGCACTTATGATAACGACTGTTTTCCGTTTAGAAGGTAAAGGATGTTTCCAAAGGACAATGACTGCCGCATACTGCAATTTATTGCTTTTCTATTTGTGCGCGAGCACTGAACATCTGTCGTTGCTGAGATGGCAACCCTTCTATAATGTTCTATATAATGAAACAACTATTTTTATTCCGGATTTCGAGATCCGTATACTCATATAGAAATTTTATACTTTGTATTTATCTCTAAAATGCATAATGCTCTAAACTGGTAAACAGATATTATGAATTTCAAACGGAAACTGCGAGCTAGAACCTATACATACATATCAATAAATTTCTCAAAACCTCTTCCATATACATGTCTTGCCCGGAACACTGAGTCTTCCTCTTCTCGTGATAAATTTTCATCTAACAATCGCATCACCTGCTATCAAGAGCACACTAATTCTACGAAAAAGCGCAGCGGAAGGAGATAAACCTAAACAAGACGTAAGTATTCCGACCACAACCCAGACGAAAAACACAGCCGAAAACTCTTGCGCGGAAATTAGTAAAACAGCTACGTGCGCGCTTCTCGTCCTGATGATGATCATGCGTTCGGACAACAAAAGCGACGTCGGCAGGTACACAATGGAGAAAAGCCCATAAAAACATGTCGCGTCTTTTCTCTCACACAGCTCGCCATAAGGGACAGTCGCACGACAAAAGGAAGAAGAATACGAAGAGGCGACATACGACGAGCGCGCTTTTATAATATCCTAGAAAAACTCGGAACGTTGCATGCGAGGCTCTCTCTCAGGTACTTTTATATATACGCACGTCCGAGATCGTCCTCGGCGATAAGTAGGTATACGCATCTGTGTGTATGTGTGCATCGTCGCGCAGGGAATTTTTGAATTTTTCGGCCTATCCAAACTCGAGATCTCCGGCTACGCGTGTATAGGTATATAAAAATTTTCTTTCTCCCTTTTTTGTCTCGCTGGCCGGGCTCTTCTTCGTTTACACGGCTGGTCGCGCGCCCTCTTGAAACACTAGAAGAGACGGAGGTCGGGAGATCTCTTTCTGGATTTCGAGGAGATTTTAATCGACGCGCTCTCTGAGAGAAAGATCGCCGAAAATTACGCCGCCGCCGCGAGACGATGCAACAGAGCGCATCGCATCGTGTCTTTTAACGTTAAGAGCTGCCGACGAAGGACACGGTGTGTTCGTTCGGGGAATGTAATATCGAGAGGTTGGGTGGCGAGCCACGCGATGGACAGGGACAGATGTTTGATTCCTCGTTATTTTAGGTGGAAAAGTGGACGTTTTCACGCTGGCTTATACCCTGCGGTGCTGAGAGAATCCTTTTGGGTGTCTTCGATCGCTATGCGGAATGATGATCGCTCTGTGTGCAAGGTGCAAGCTTATCCTTATGGTTTAGTTAGGATGCATTTTTGTCTATAGTTCAAATATTGATTATAAAAACATAGGCATAATACAAAGACGTAATACGGTGCACAGCCGAAAGAGCAAAAATATTTAAAAAAATTTGACGTACTAATATTGTGAATGATATTATGTAAATTCTCTTTTGTAGTGTTGCATAAATAACGAAGAACGATCAATCATATTGTAGAATATTTCAATCCCTGTCAGCTAACCATTCTCAAGTGCATAAACACTTCGTAGAATTTATTGAATTAGGATATGAAGGGATATTATAATAACGTCGCGTAATGCTGACTTTTCAAAAAAATTTCCGAACTCACAACATAATGTATTCATCAGTAGGTATAATATGCATCATGTACCGCATACCTGTGCAGCAGTGCATGCATAAAGTATCTTTTTCAAAAACAACACAATGATCGGAAGGGCGGCAATTACACGTCAAAAATTCGAGCGTCTTAATTCTTCGTTAATATGCATTCTCAAGAGAGTCAAGATTCTTTTTTTCACTTGAAAAAGCCAATCAAGATGTATACGTGCTTCGAGAGAGGAAATTTGAAAAAGAACAAAACGTGAGATTTTTATTAAATTACAGTTACGATCGTGGATAAACCTTCAAACGCGCGTATAAGTGCCAAAATTTAATGTACAAATTAGGATAAATATAATTCATGCATATATTGATGACACGCAGAAGCACTTTCCCATAAACCGTCGTTATGCGAAAAATATTCCCTGCATATAACGCATTATTTATGAGTTTCTCAACGCGTCCGAGAAGTGTCCACGAAACGACACGTCTCCTTAATCTAATTAATTATACATTGTACCGAACCCGGCGTAAAATTACGCGCGACTCTCATCTCACCACGTAAGCACGCAGCGATTTTAATTATCCCCGAAACACGCGCGGCAATTTCCCCAAAGTGTCGCGCGTTATAAAGGAGAGCACGTATATCCGAGGGACCCACGTAACTCGAATCATTATTACCATAATTGTTACGCCGAAAAGTGGCCGCCGAAAAATGCGTTGCAGCATGGACGATAAATAATTTTTACCCGTCGCGTTCTCGTATAAAAATTCATAAATTCAAATTCCCCGCGTCCGTGTCGCGGGCTCTCAAAAATAATCGTAAAAAAAGACTGCACCTGAATGGAAAAGGGAGCCCGAAGGCAGAGGAGCCGGAGGAATACGAATTGCCGGTGTGTATATATGGACCGTCTGTATACGACGTGCTGCAGTTTCGTGGAAAAGTCCTTAATCTCACTTTTTGAGGCCATCTTCGCCGGAGATCTTGACGCCGAAGTTTTAGGACCGCGCGACTGATACGTGATTCGTAAAAACGAGACATTACTATTCCTTACTGGCACGAGAGCTGCACACTATACCGGCTGTTAATTCATTGGCTTGTATTGTTTTGTTTTCTTTGTTTGCCTTTTCTTTTGAAAGATACGACTGCAGAAATGGTCCCTTGAGGGATGCTTGTGTGCATTTTAAGGCGTAATATTCGTAAGCAGTTGGGTCGGCGTTTTGACTGTTCGAGTCACATCACTTTTTTTAGAGGAGGAAAAAGCCATCAGAGGAGGAATAATCAAATCTTAAGATAATGGTGAAAAATGAATCTGTTGAGGAAGCCTGTTACTTTCAATATTTATGTTCGCAAGACTCAGGCAGTTATAACATGAGTGGCTCAAGTAGGTCCAACAAGACAGTTTTGTTAGGAGTGCAATGCACACCGCTAATATATCTAGACTCGGAGCGCCGATTCTGATTGAGGAAATGAAAAGGGCCTATGCGCCACCTACCTTCGCTGGCCAGAGACTAGAAAGTTGCTATGTTGGAGCGGTGGGAGAAAAGCCAGTCCAAAATTGTTTTGTTTTATATGGATACTATATGGCTTAGTGGTACTACACCGTGTTGATATATGGAAAATTTAATAATGTTAAAAATAACATCACAAATTTATTTTCTGGTATTTAAAAAAACAATTCTCACTGTCAAAGGTGCTTACTACTTTGAAGCATGTGCGAGTATAATAAGAATAAGCTCCAATCATTAATAAGAACGAAAACGTAGCAAGGAAACGTCAAATCACGTTCAAACGCAAGATTTGTCAAAGCTCGAAAACATTTTAACATCGACGACAAAAAAGGCCCGCTGCCAAGCCAACAATTGGATAAATCCATTACGCAGCCCCAAACACGATGAAAAAAAATGTTATTATTTTTCCACGGAACTCAAAATCTCCCTTAAGCCGCTTGTCGGCGCAGCGCTCGGTCATTCGAAAAAGAAAAAAGTCATCCATCCGCGCGCCCTCGCCGTGGCTTTTACTTTTACGCCTCGACTCTACCTATATGTATACCTTTATATAGGTATATACTGATGGCAAGGCATCTGCGAGGCGTGCGCGCCCGAGCTTTGTGTGCACAATATATCGAAGCGGCGTGTTGATTTTTTGACTTAGCACGACTGCCGCTGTTACGTGCTTCGCTGCATCGGCATCTTTTCTCGCTTCCTCTCCTTTTAGCCGCGAAAGAATAGCGCAGCTCTCGTTATGTATTATACATCGACGCGCGCGTGTGTGCTCGGGATCTCAGGCGCGGGATTGGTTTGCTTTTTTTTTTAGTTGCGAGAAAAAATAATATAATGCTCTTTGGTATAGCGATGTTTTCTATACTTTCCGGGGATTGCATCGCGCTATACGCGCTGATTTCTGAAAGCGCGTTTTGACGAGGTTTGATGGGTATATTGATTCGATGATTGAGGGGTGAATGCTTGTGTGGAGGGAGGATGATGGAAGTTTAAGTGTTTTTACGTGGGCTTTGTGCAAATAAACAGTGGGCTTTCAGTTTTTTTTCTGCAATGCGCTCAAACGAGATAAAATTATAGTGTGGGTTTGATCGATTTCTTGATATGTCAAGTTACTGTATTTTATAAACATTGCTCTAATCCTGGAAGTATATTTAGAATATTTAATTACTATATTATTTAATTTTATACTAGGAAATGAGAAAATTCAATTCATCGCAATTCATAATGATAAAACTATATACATATAACTGAAAAGTAAAGTTCAAGCTTATTAATTCATACTTGTGAGCTGAGCACCAGTGCATTATGTAACGACTTTCACGTCAACGTTACAACTTCTCCGTTATCAAGTCTCGTCGAAACAAAGCCCAGACTTCACAGCTATATACTTCTTCCCTTCGCAGCGCAGTCACCCGATCGGTGCACTAATTTTAAAAAAGTGTCAAACTATTAGTTAGATGACTCCCAGGGGAGGGCGAGACTTCACAGCCGCATGCATGCATTTAGCTAATTGCTTTCTCGAGAACGCCGGAAAAAAGTGTTCCCAAGAAAAAGCAAAAGACACATCAGAGGAGCGGCGGGCGCCCTGTTCGACATCCGTAAAAAATATATTACACGCGCGCTACGCGTCAAAAGTATATACACATAAGACACGCACGTGCTCAGCAGCAAAGGACTTTTTCATTTTTCGTCTGAACCGTTCACGACGACTATAGTATCTCGAAACTAGGCACCATACATACACACGGATCATATACACGCCGAGGCATCAGAGAGGAAAGGGAGATGCAAGTCATGCAAAGGTTCACGCGTGCATGTGTGCATGTCTCTGGAACTTGTCAAAAGCCGAGAAGTTCTAGCCGCACGATGATAGTGCTCTTATGGGCCGATAGAACCCATGTGGCGCAGGTCCTTGTACGAGAACGCCAGAGAGAGCTCTATTTTGACTTGTTTTCGTCCGAGAAAAATACATTATTAAGAAGTATTCCTTTTCGCCTTCATTACGACCGCTTATCGCTGCTGCAAGTTACACTTTTTGTCCGACATTTTGCGTTTATATTTGAGTCTTTACAGGGTAATCTGTTTCTTTCATTTTGTTATTTATAAACATAGTCAAAGTTAAAAAAAAGTAAGAAAATGTAACAAACTAAGATTCTATAGCATTTGATTGGATTTCGGATATTTTTTTTATATTTTATTATAGTGTGCCACATTTTACTACATTTTGTTACGATTTTTTACGTTATTTCTTTATGTATCTGTTGATATAAGGATTTTATGCGCGGTATATTTTTTAGACGTTTTTTAAGATATACATAAGAGAGTATATACAAATTGTAAGATCGAAATTGTAATATTATGTAAGTAAATTATATACATTTTATTATACTTACTTATGTTTTCTTACGTTTTTGTAAATTTTAAATTCTTTACTAATGTATAGCATTTTATACTTATCATATATTATTATGGGACGATAATATTAATTTGGAGAAAGCTTATATAAACGTCCATGAATTGGCAGCGCTTCTTTTATCTGTTTATTTTCATCAAATTTTTCGAAAGAGAATGATAATGTTACAGTTATCGAATTGCATATATGAAACAAAGGTATCGCACAGCAGTGCCTTTCCGGAGTCTCTCAGATAAGCAGTTGATGGTTATTTTGAACTGACGAATAGCGTTACGCTGACGTGTTCTTAAAGCTGCATCGCACGATAGTCGAGAGCGGTTACGTATTGTTAGTCAGTCTTTCTTGTTCCTTGGAGCTAGCGAGTCTGCATTTGCACCGAGCACAGACTGATTAAAGATCACAGGATTCTTCTGACTAAATTAATCAAACAAAGATTTGAGGGTCACAATTACAGTTTAATTAATTTGTGCATCTGTTCTATCTGGTGTTTTTCAAGCTAAATACAACTGATATCAAAGTGTGTCCACAAGAGTTGTTCGTTAACTGTTTTTCACGCAGGTCAGTAGGCCTTAACTTTAATATTATTTTTTTAGCTTAATTAATTGAAAAGATCTAGGAATCTATATGTCATACCGATATATAAATAGTAAACGAGAAAAATCATACCGATCTTTGTGCAGATGGTTTGCTTTAAGCGAAGTAAAGTTATGCTTTGAAAAAATGATTGCGCTATCGGTATGATATAGATTCCTATGGGGAAGAAACTTGTAATTGAGTATTTTTTTGTCATTTTATATTGGAATATAATATTTTAATTACTTGAATTTTTATTCTGTTACAAATTATAAACTAGTTTTTAATGAATGCACTATTTCACTCACTTATTGTTTATTGATTTTTTTCTTTCAGAGTCAACAAAAAATCTGTAGAGTTTATTGATATCGAACAAGTCTATGATTGTATTTATCTCGGCATCATTGTTTACATCAAACAAATTGGCAGTGTAGCTTATAATATCTGTAGTATACCTAATCCATCAAGCGAGAGACATCTTATAAGAAATGCAGTTTGACAGATTATTTATACGTAAAACTGACTGGTCAGACGATAAGTTTTTAGAAACATATTTTAATGAAAGAAAAGTGAAGAGAATTGATCCAGCTTCTTGGAAATCGCACATAATATCTTTTTTAAATGATTTGTATTCTAATGAAATCTCGAAGGCATATTATAACAAAAGTCAGTTGGCACTAATTTTAATGTTACCGCATCCAACAAAGAATAAATTGTTATTTGAAGATTATATTAATGATACTGGATACGATTCTGATCAACCAGACAATGGTGAAATTTTAAATATTAAGCATATTAGCCATCAAACTCAGCATATCATGTTCCTTTATCAAGTACACAATTTCCTCTCACGTGATTCAACTGAAGATAAAAATTTCACAGCATTAAGAGCTGCACTTGGGATTGTAGCTTTGGTTTGTCTTAGAAGCGTAGTTAAACCTGTAAATACAATTAAGAACTTTTTTTTAAAGGAATTTCAATCCACAATGAATTCTTCATATCCAAACATGAACTGCATTCAAAAATTACCTTTACCATCTAGTGCATTTTTCAACACACTTCCAACCAGATGTAATAAACAATCTTCTGAAATTAACAATATGTTAATATTGTTGGTAGGAATGTATACAAGTGAGAAAAAAAAGAGTCTGCAAGCTGATAATGCAATCGTAGATATTTTGAACCGTTGCATATTGCAAGCAGTGAGATTAAATGGATTAGGTGTCATAAGTCTTTTGGAAAAAGTCAGTCATATTTACAAAGTAGACGTACATACAATTATAAAAATGATATATTCACCTCGACCAGACTCAAAAGAATCTGATGTTGAACCAAAAAATGAATTAGAGTTAAAATTAAAGAAGTTAATGGAATCAGCTAAAAATTTGGCATCTGCTGGATGTGAGATAACTATTGTAAATGAATTTTACTCAAAGTACATGGCAAAAGATTCATTGGAGATTTCATGGCCGTGGTGCAGATTGATTAACGATTCTTACTTTTACAAGTGTACAATTAAAGATAATAGGAGGTCTGTAATTTTAGCAGCTATTGTTTCTTTGGAGGAACCTGATATTTGGAATATGCCTGCATTAAAAGCGAAAATCCCTGTATTTAAAGAAAGTGCTATGAAACAAGCCATTGAATTCGACAAATTTTTTCGTTGAGTATTATTAGACAGATATAAATAAGTTGTATGTAATAATTTATTCAAAAACAAATAATCTGCATTACACTTATTAGCATTCCAATGTAATCAGTTCGATTTGCACATCTTTGATATAACATATTTTTTCATTTTATATTGATAAGTTCCATTATTAAAATGTATAACTGAAAAACTTTTTTATAAATAAATAGTGCTATATAGTAAATACTGTAATTTTTATAGGAAATTATACGAATAATAACAACAAGCAGTCAACTGTTTATCTCTAGCTCACCTAATATTACAAGTACGCGTACGTATATATTATGTCCAGAATAATAAATTTTTCACCGATTCTCTTAAATTAGACAAGAATCTCTATTCACTTGTCCGTCTACACTGCAGTCAGTGCAACACGTGAACAACACACAATTGTATCACCACGCGCATTCCCACGAGGGCAGCAGCGATTTCGGTCCAAACATGCATGCACTCATCTCCAATCGACTATTATAACATAATCTCGCACGCGCATCTCTCTCCTTTTCCTTCCGAGTCCGTGCATGCTGTGCAGTCTGATGCTCCATTTCCAGCTCTCAACATGTAACGCACGTTCTCGCAGCGAAAACATGTGACCCCCAAACGTGTACGTGAGCCACATCCCCAATGTCCCGGAGCACTTTCCACAACTCACTTCTCGTTCGATTAACACCTCAGAGCGTCCGCTCTGACTGTATGTTTGTATTATTAAGAAGCACAGCGTGATACAAGCGCCGCCGCGCGGTTACAGTTTCCTGGAGGAGCGTATATTTATATGTAATCTAAAGTCGACGACGCGCTTCAGATCCGGATCTCTTCAGGATTCGTCGGTCTTGGGCGCGGGTTGAATAGGAATTTGGACGGCGGTCATCGTCACAGCCTCGCCGCCGTTGGTTGTCTTCCTGTACATGGATTGTTGCTGATGACGATCTGTCGCGGTGACATTGTTCTCCTGATGATGCTCTGCACGATCGTCCGTCGCGTAAATCAGACGCGCCGCGTAGCAGAGCAGCAGCATTTCGATTACCATCAGGGCGTCGTATGTTACTGCGAAACGGAAAAATGGGTGAGTAAAGAATTTATTTCAAAATTTCTGCTTTTCTAGCATTATCTTCACTGAGTATATGTAAATTGAGAAAAAAAATGCATTGGATCACCAGAACAATTAGAATATGTAAATAACACGTGAAAATGCACTTTGAAGCTCAAAGGACTATCCGATGAGCTGCTAATGGTCTTTAACGCCCATAATATACCCAAAGCTTATCTCCATAATCTCCCTTTCAAAGCAAATCGATGAGCAGTGCGCGCATAAAGCTACCGCTACTAAATTACCCTCTCCCTTCAAATTACCAGAACGAAAGAAAAAAAACTCGGCATATACCCACATCGAAAACAACAAGAGCCTAGAAAATCACACAAGCGTGTAGATATACTAATAGCAAGTCTCGTCGTCGGCTCGAGAGCGAGAGGGAAATGTGTATACTTACCGTTTGCGTAAACAGTCGGCGTGAGCGGTGGATTGCAGGGGAAAAGGCCGGTGCCCACGAGGCCCTTGATAACGAATCCCTGAAGCTTGGAGAACAGTAAAACCATCTGCAAGACTATCGTCTTCTGGGGCAGCTTGGCATCTGCAAGCAAAAGAGCGTATTTATACGGCTCGGGTCAAAGAGCGCCGTGTTTACAGCCGTGTGTACCTATATAACACTGCGGCGCTTTCATTACGTAACCGAGAGGCCTGCAGGGTAGAACGCGCGTTTTCTCCCGAGAGACTTCGAAAAATTGCCTCACGTGTGGTCCCGCGTGCAGCGATGATGCGTTATATCCCTCTCACGCGATCGTTCTCTCTCTCTCCCTCTTTCTGTCGCGGATTCAATTTTTGCGATTTCTTTTGTGTGTGAAAAAAACCGTTGCTTTGCATGCGTGAGTTCTGCGAGCTTCATTATTTTTAATTTTCGCGAAAAAGGCCAGATGTATGTCTGTCGCAAATTTTCATGTTACTTTTGCTTCGCCGCACGCGGAAGCGCACGTAATGTTGAAATTAGCGGGTTCGCGCTCGAATTTGCGGGTAATTTTTCGGACTTTTGCGGGGAGATGCTGTGCGTATACGCGCGTTTGTCAAGAGTTATTAAAGCTTTGAGTGAGTCGTTCGACTTGAGATGATTTTATTTTGAGGAAAAAATTGATATAATGACGGTTTCCTGACGTGAGTGCATTTTTTCGGAAATTTTGATTGAATAAGCACGATTTAGTCGTTGTGTGAAGAGTCTTGCTGCTATTTTGTCGCTTACAAAAATTAGCAAGCTCTTGAATCTAATAGGAGTATAATACTATACACATGAGGCCTTGAAAGGTAACCCTAACAAAGCTACAGTGTAATTTTTTAGTTTCAGCGAAAAACAGCGCGAATTCTGAAAACTTATTAATAATTTACTCAAAGGCTCAGTGTCATTTCTTAAGAAGCAATTATACGACACTGACACACGCGATTGTCGACTCGTCTCTAATGTTTTTACTCGGCTGACCGTAAACATACACACGACGTAATAATGGCTCGTAATTTTCGCTGTATTTTATCGATACGTGTCGTGCTGTCGAAGAGTTGCGCACATCATGAAATTTTCGGGAATTTCGCTGAAGTTATACTACTTCATTATAATACTAAATTTGTAAACGGTTACCAGTTCATAAGTAATTAGTGTCATTAAAGTTATGAATATGTCATAGGGTTAAAATACGTCAAAACGTATACAATTATATACATACAGAATAAATAAATTGTTTTGTGGCTTTTATAAGAATGACATCTTATCAATGAATGACACATTTTGAATAATATATGCATTTTGACACACTTACACTCGCGCTATCGGCAGTTCAATTTCACCTTGCAATAAGTCTATTAACTGCGGAATGCCGCGGCATGAGTCAGAAATATTATTTTATACATATATGAACGAACCAACAGTTACTTTAAAATACCTAAAAATTATTTCCTCAATTATTGCAGACAATGATAATGATGTAATAATGCAGTACCTGGAGCAATCTGCTGCAGACTCTTGGTAACGATATTCACTCCATAGACTGCGGTGAGTATGCTAATTACGACGAATGGCTGAAGAAAGACGGCGTAGTTAGTGACGAAAACCGGCGACTCAGCAGACATGTACAGGAGGATGCAGTAGATGAGTCCCTGCGGAAATATCGGTTCATTAGTCGGGGATTTTCGAGATAATCGGATTAGAGAGAGCTGCGCGAAATTTCGCCGGTTTTCCAGTCGGCTGATGCTAATAGACACAGACGGCAGGCGTATTGTGCCGAATCACTTGTCGAACTATAAAGAAAATTGTGCAGTGTAACTCTTTAGACAATGGACGGAATTGTTTACTTTCATCTCGCCGCGCTCCGAAACAAGGGAGGAAAGCTGGTGTATAGTATAATCGTGAAAACGGGATGTAATATCCGTAACCGATGCCTTTTTTTCTTTCGAAGCTTTTCTTTTTTCGAAAAAAAGAGAGTGTGTGTTACGGATTACGTAATGGCGGAGTTTATTGTTGTGATTCGGTAACCTGAAAAATCCCA